>OU015469.1:545856-573561 GCA_907164805.1 Brachyptera putata
CGCCGACTCTCCTGTTCTCCCATCGTTTCTCTCTGGTCAGCTATCTTCATTGAGTTGTCTTCTCTTATTCATTTAGCTCGTATCATTTCACCAGCATTATTATTCTAATTCAAACACCCCACTTTACCCGCTATCAAACATTACCCAGCTTGGCGTCAACAAGGCATATATATTGATATTGCGTGCAGCTTGACACAAATCCTTGTTTCCCAAGGTAGGATCGTTCGGACGGGGCACCACAAGGGAGATGTTACCACCCCAATTCAAGTTTCCATCTGTATACGTATCACCAAAACTGATTTCACCTTGACACCTTGTCGTGGTGAGGGGCTTGCGTGACCCCGTGACCTCCAGAGCTGAGGGTCACCCATGGCGATGAGGTCTGGAGTGAGGGACCGTCTCGGTTGAGTGGAAGCCTCTTGGTGACTGGAGTATGTGGAGGGAGTACTGGACCTTACGTTGGTATTTTTATTTATTTCGTTTGTCTACGCTTTTCTCTTCATCTGTCGTAGTCTCATTTTTATCGTCTTTATCATCCTATCTCACTTTTCTAGCTCTTTCTATCTCGCTCCCTCCATATGCTTGAAACATCCACAAACGTTGACAACTACGGCAGAGTACACGGACATGAACAGGCGCTCGATGACTGGAATTGTTCACGTCTATGGATAAACCAATGGAAAGTCTTCCACCGACAAAAGACGCTCTTCGACAGCACACCTTCAGAGCAGCCCTCCAAGCTGGACTCTACTGGGGAAACTCGTTAGAAGACTTTCCGATCCATCCAAATGCATCACAATGGGGATGGAAGAAAGGAGATGGAGGGATGTGGCGACCAGTGTGGACTACAGGGCGTGAGGCGATCTTGTCCTGTGATGAACTTGTTGTTTGCAAATGCACAGATGACTGCTCCACGGATAGCTGCATCTGCATGACTAGTGGTCACAAATGTTGGTTATCATGTAACTCATCATCGTCCTCCGTAGCCTATTTTATTAGGCAAATTTTTCTGAGCATGTGATGAAATTTATACGTTTCTATCACAAAACCCCGAATGCATTCTTCTATCTCATCTTGTACTGTACTACATGGAGTCCACAGGATTGGGAGCTTCAGCACAATTATCTTCCTCCTCCAGAACAGACGCAGCGTTCTTGTTCATAATATACTCTCTCATTATCATTGATCGTTCATTCTCTCACGTGTACAGTCATAAGTGCGCCCCGTGGTGTAAAATACTCTTCATGTACCACACTCTAGATACAACCCGTGAAAAGTCCAGTCAACTGAGCACGAAGAACAGTAAGATAACAAGAGGTTCACCGTGTCACTTGCAACTCACATCTGATTCAGATGAGGAGGATGCTCGTCTGTCAGATATGATATTAACGTGCTGTCTGATGAGCGACTCGTGATTCACCTCCCAGAACAGATCAGATCTGAACACAAAGCTGAGACATTACAATCACTCTCAAAGCATCAAGTATTGGAGAAACCTGATGGGCACTACGATATAGAAGTAAGAAATAGAATTCATGAATATACGAGACTAATTATTCAAAACCCAAGCCCCCTCAAAGGATCCGAACACCTTGACGTGGTGTGGGGGCTTGCGTGGCCCCGTGATCTCCAGAGCTATCGTCGGGAGCAATTCACTTGCTCCCAGCAGGGTCACCCATGGCGATAAGGTCTGGGGTGAGGGTCCAGACCAAGTTCGGACCGTCTCGGTCGAGTGGGTTCCTTCTGGTGACCGGAGTATGTGAGGGGAGCGCTGAGCATTAGTTGCATCCTTTTCACTTCTCTCCTCCTCTTTCCTATCATCTTCATTAGTCTCATCTTTCTTGCCAACTTCCTTCACATGCTCAAATTGCTAAGCTGCTAATGCTAAGCATGCTAAGCAATTGTATAAATATGTTCATAGATAATTCTCATGTCATACCAATAGATTGAATTGCGCCTCATTTCTATTCAACTCCGTCTCCAAATCACCGATCTCGACGATTGGGAATTGAGAATCCCCCGTGGCTCCAGGCTGCACGCCCTGCTGTGGCTGGAGCTGTAGAACAGCGGTCTGCGTGGCCGCCAGCATCGTTGTGATGTTGGCCATTACTTGCTTGCCACTTTGAATGTCAAAATGCACCGACTCAAGAAGCACCAACAATCGTTCTGCAAAAGCTGAAAACAAAAGTAACGATTGAATGTGTGAAGTTGATACCATTACTTATTCACTAATTAAGACTAATAATATTCACTCACTCTCGTTCATGATGATGGCTCGTCAGGTTGACCGTTGTCACCATCAGGAGCCAGCGTAGTCGGCGTCGGTGAACTACTTCGCCCCTCGGAGGCGAGCCGAACACAGGGAGACTGCGTTGCGGCTGTATTGGTGACGACGCAGGATGTGCGTTGTACGATGAGCAAGATGTCTATATAAAGTATAATCAAAAACTCTACAAACCTTGATCATTTGAAATGAACTTCATCCGATGTCAATGAATCTAGAAAGCCGTGACTTCAACAATGCAACATTTTCAACTAATATTTCTATCTTTTCGATGATTAAAATATATTTATTATATTATTTTCTCCAAAACGGCTGGTCCGAATTTCAAACCAAATTTTTATTCATGTATATTATTCTTGTGTTCACATTTGTGGAAAATTTGAATCATATTGAAGAGATTTTATTTATCAATTTTTCCCTCTCAGCCAAATCTCATGGGGTTTTTAGAAACTTCTAAATGATGTTTCTCAAAAATGGTCCAACCGATTAGACCGATTGGTACAAATAGGATGAATAACTTTAAAAAAAAACTATAATAATAACAAAGAAGCTGAATATTTAAATTCCAAATTATTTCAATGTCCAATCTCACAAGGTTTCATTTTATACTTTGAGAAATAAGAATTAAGAACATCATAATATAATTTCAATTATTTTATTGAGAAACGAATTCAATTGTGATTAATTGAATTTCCTTCAACTGTAATTTCGCTTCCAACTATTTTCATTTTCAGCGAAGTATTTAATAATTAGAGAAAGCAACATTGTCGGCGGCTTACCTTAATCTTCGAGCCGCATCCCTCACATCACAAGTGGATTCATTTGTCAGCTTATTGAATTTGAAAAAATCACGAATTAAATTCACTTTTGGTCTTCCCATTGTTTTGAATTGATGAATAAAAGTTGGAGTATTCACAAAACTATTTACATCTTCTTCAATTTATTTACACATCATTATTTACACTTATTAACACATTTTCATAGACAAAAGCAGATTTGCAAACTACAATTTCACTAACAGAATGAAAGTAAAGACGTAGGCCTATTGAGAGAGCAGAATCAAATTCAAAACACTCGAAGGTGTAATGTCTAATATCCACTTTATCCACTTTTTACTCAGCACTCGAGTGCAACAATCACATGCGAACAGCATGAGAAAAGAACCACAACTGAAGACACATCAGTTTAGGAAACAGTGCGGCTACCTAGACTCCAATCTGTAGTTACAATCAAGCAGCAAGTACTAACCCTTCCCGTATTTTGTGAGGTATGACATTATTCATGTTTTCCACGAATTTAACCAAACGTCAAGTAAAATATAACGGTATTGTATTGGTATTGCAGTCCGCCGTACAGGAATACGAGTTCAAAGTTGAAACACAAAAAGTCGTAGGTCAAGAATATATTCGTTTGGTGAAAAGATGATCTCTCCATTACGAATCTTGTATGGAATTTCCAGCATTCAAAAACCTCACAGGTGCACTTGGACACGTGTTGGAGAGCGGTGTTACAGACAGGTTTAGTGTTGGCGAAATTCTTTTGAAACCATCCCTGTTCCACCATACCCATCACACGTCGCAACCGCTCGGCGGTTTTGAGCTCACCCCGTAATGTCGAGTTTTACTACCAGATTTATCTACATATAATAACAGAGAATAAAATTACTCATTGAATAATCTATTCGACTAGAGTAAAAAATTCTGTTGAAAAAAAATATATATCAATTCCAATTTCGATTTTACTTCGGACAATCTCGGAATAATAATCTCGTTTTCGATTCCAGTTCTCATGAACGTGGATTAATAATTTCAATTTCGATCCCACTTCCACAATAATATCAATTAATTTCGATTTCGATTTCGATTTCACTTCGAGTCCCTGATAAAAATCTGAGGATATTTCAAAAGATGATATTTCAGGAATAAGTGTTGAGTAACAAAAGTAACTAAGCTTTTGATACTAGAAAGAAACAAATACAGTGGTGGTGTATAGTTAGACTTACCCTTCACATGGCAAAGTGGGCCACATTCTCGTGACATATCCTAGATTCCGCCTCCTCTTGCGTGAATCTATATTCATTCTGTGTGTCACTGACACGGTGTTATGTACTGGCGGCTGCTGCTGGTAGGGCATCCTTGTTTGTCGCTGAAAACCTTGGTGGTCAGCTGACTGGCTCACAAGAGAGAATGTCTCTCTCTCCGTTGTTTCCACATTTTCTCTGAAAAAATGTATAATTGTTGGACCTGATGGTAATATTCAACATATTTGAAAGTAATTAACATTCGAACGTTTCCATGGGTATCGTTAACCAATGTATGAGATCTCTTGAATAACGAACAAACTGCTTGATATGGAAAACGTTTCACAAACCATGATGACATGATTAATCTATAACACGCTTCTTCATAATAATCAATCACCAGTTGCATGGCCTCTTCGCTAGCAGCCAAGCTGGCTTTCTGCTTGTTTATGAACGAAGCTCTGTTCCTAATTTGTTGATTCTTGCGCTCTATCTGCGATGACTTTTCGTGAACCTTGTCATCCGTGCTTTTCCAATGCTTTCACACACAAAATCTTTCTCATAGCGTTTGTCAACAAACTTTGCCCGTACTGAGGCTTTCCTGTTTTGTTTTCTTCAGAATCTGCTCTTCAGCCTTATTAAGGAATGTTTCAAACGAAATATCTATCATAGCCAATATCTTTAATAAACCCCTCAAAGTTGCTGTTCTGTTTCATTAGGGAAATGGAAATGATCGGATCATCGTCTAAGCGCTGGCTCGGCATTGACTTTGATTTTGCAATTCGAAGATCGTTAACGATGGCAAATGGCTTGGTTCACAATCCATAAATTGCATGAGCTTGTCAGCCTGCACTCGCCTGAACATACTGGGTGTGACTTTCTCTTTGCACATATCATGGACGGCATGTTCCCTCAAATGAGAGGGTACATGGCAATCTAGTGTGATCCCAGCAATGTTCTGCCTCTGTCCATCCACGTTGTAAAATCACGAGTTGACCGCTGGGAATTATGTTGCAACATTAGGTGATATTTTCTGCCATTCCTCTGGCGAAAGTGTTACCGACGGAACACCGTAGTGTTAATATTCTCGCAACTGGATTCCATACACAAAATACACAAAATACACAAAATACACAAAATACCATACACAGTTCATCTTACAACTCTGAAAGTAGGGCCTATGGTGTTTTTCTAATTCCTAGTAATTAATCGAGAAGTGAACCAACCTTTAATCGCGTTCACTTTCGTGGCATCAAGTGGAGGCAGAGGACGGTTGCATTTGGTTGAGCTGTACGCAAGGGTACGCTCACCAAACAGCAGCAACGCAAAGTTGCCAACAAATGTCGGAGCTGTGGCACTCCAAGCTCGGTCGTAATCCTCCTTCTCGACCCACAGCTCCTCCCCGACATACACCTGACATACGAAAACATGAAGAATACTTGAAAATATTACACAATTAGGAAGAATAGGCCTATTACTGCTTACTGTGATCATGATAGTAAAAGTTTTGACTTTCTGGACTTTTTTAAAGAAGATCTGTCAGGTGCACCAGAATGCATGTAGTAGGTCTCATATAGTTATTCTTATAGGTTCTAGTTGTAACTTGAATTTAGAAGACTACAGTGTAGGACTGAAATTTGAACTTATTTTTGAGGATGCCAGAGAATTTCAAGACTTGAAAACCACATGTTACAGCATCGAGCCAGTGCTCATCCTACATCTCTGGCAGGAACTACATCACACAATTTGTAGCCAGATAAGCTAAACTACCTAAGCTAACTAAGCTAAAATTCAGTAGACGTACACACCTACACTGTGACGAAAATACAACTTTGCATTAGTAGGCCTACATCATCACAAAATCGAAACGGTTTTAAAAAAAAGAAATACAGGCCTATGTCTAGACTCTCACCTTCTGATCTTTCAATGTGCCTAGGGCAATACAGTCCTTAGGGGACTCGACTGATACTTCTGGAGCGAATCCAGACAGGCCTGGTGAGGATTGACTATTCTTCATAGCCTGCCAACAGTCGAGAACTTCAACTTGGAGACGTTTGTTCAATACTTCGCATGCCTCTAACTGTGTTTGAAGGACTTTATCCGGTCTTCCTTTTTTGTAGCCTGAAACAATTAATATACGAATTACTAGTATACATTCATAACTTCAGGAAGTCGGAAAGGAAGTACAATAGTACTTTGAAATTGAGTAGTTGTTGCATTGCATTAAAAAGTATTACAGTTTTGAGAACATACAGCAAATGAAACAACACAAAACCCACTTTACTCAACAGGAGTATATAAACACAAGTAATCTGTCAAAAAGTGTACAGTCTTTGAATTGTGTTGATAACATATGTGATTTGGTCCATGGGAGCACACTGTCTAAAGGGTATCATAATTCATAGCTCCAAAGAAAACTGTAAAATGATCTAAATATCTACGCCATGTAGATGCCAATAATGGGAATTCTAAACACCACATGGCACTGTCAATAACCTCCCAGAACATTGTGTAGCTCAATGTCTAGAGACTAGGCCTATTATGTGTACTACCGGCAATGATAACTACGTTTACAGTTGTCTCACTCCTATTCACTTGCAATGAACACAATGTCTCACCCCCTCCAAAGGATCCGGACACCTTGACGTGGTGTGGGGGCTTGCGTGGCCCAGTGATCCCCAGAGCTATCGTCGGGAGCAATTTATTTGCTCTCAGCAGGGTCGCCCATGGCGATAAGGTCTGGGGAGAGGGTCCAGACTAAGTTTGGACCGTCGGTCGAGTGGGCTCCTTCTGGTGACCGGAGTGTGTGGGGGGGGAGTACTGAGCATTGAATTGTTCTTCTCACTTCTTTCATTCTCTTCTGTCTTCTTTCTTCTCTTCTTCTCTTACTTTCCTTCTTCTTACCGACTCCCTCCATATGCTTGAATCGCCCACATCTGTTGACAAAAATGGCAAAGTACGAGGACATGAACCTAAGCTCAAGGTGGAATCAATCGTGCCGAGGAGCCGAATGGCTACGGGTTAATGTAGTTTCTAACGATGAACTCTGGATACCTGGTGACCTCTAGTTTTATACTTACCTTACTTTCACATGCGGGGCTCTGTGCGAGTGGACCTTTATTTCCCTAGCTGCTCGTGGGACACTTATGTACACATCAAATTCAAACCCCTCTCTCCCCCCCTGGATAATAGAAACAGAAATAACAAGAGAATCCGTTCTTTGCTGGACTCACCAGTCCACATCGGAAACAACACCGATTTACTGCCATCAAAACCTTGTTTTTTCATCATCTCGAGTGCTGAAGATGGTAAATCATTCCAAAATGTATCACCGTTCAAAATTCAGAAATCGATTGAAATTCTCACAGGCAGACTGAAAAACATGAAGCGGCTTAGAAATGGCACCGTCCTAGCTGAGGTTTTCAATAATAAACAAGCAGACCAACTCGTACATGCAGAAGCTCTCGAAAACATCTTTAAAATCAAAGTAGTCCCCCACAAAAATCTCAACTTTACGAAGGGTGTGGTGTCATGCTTCGACCTGCTGGACTGTTCAATCGAAGAACTCAAGTCTGAGTTCGCTGATCAGAAGGTCGTTGATGTGTACCGGATAAACTCTCGTAGAGGAGGCACTATGAAACCAACACCATTATTAATTCTGACATTCGCGTCTCACACTTTACCAACTGAGATCTTTGCTGGCTACCACAAGTTAAGCGTAAGGCCATATATCCCAGACCCTATGAGGTGTTTCAAATGTCAACGCTTTGGACACACAGTGAATATCTGCAAAGGGAAATATACTTGCGCCATCTGCTCTAAGGACCTCCACGGAGAAGAGGGCTGTGTGCCCAACCCCTTCTGCATTAACTGTAAAGAACAACATGCCGCCTCATCTCGTGATTGCAGAGTATGGAAGAAGGAAGAGAAAATACTCGAATATATGGTGACGGAAAAACGTCGTCGTCAACATCGTCATACGACGCCCGTCAAAAATATAACACCTTATTTCCGACCTCCACTTTTCAATACTCCTTCGCAAAAGTGACAACGAGTGGCATCCAAGCACCGTTGGTCAATGACGATTTGCGTGAGGTAAAAGAACTCTTGAAAGCTCAGGGCATACAGATTAATTTGTTACGCAAACACGCTGATAGTACTTCGCTAGGCCATAACCTTACAAATCCGGCCAGCGCTCAGACGAACTTCGAAGAATTTAAGCAGCAGGTCCAGGAACAACTTGACAGACAGATGGCACGTATCTCCGAGTTGTCTGATCAAATACAGGATAAAGACAAACAAATTGCAGAACAAGCTGAGAAGATCAACGATTTACAGAAGCAAAATCAAGAGAAAGATAAACTCATCGAAGATCTCATGGATAAGAATCAAATCAAGTCTTTGCCAACTACATCGTCTCACCAACAACAACCCATTAAGAAACAAGTGGTAAAACTTAATCGCTCTTCAAACAAAATGCCAAGTCGACAAAAGTAACCGACATTGCTCTTGAGGCGAAGAGAAGTTTTGTTCGACATGATCCATCGTCCTCCGAGGAAGACATGGACACTGATGGCGAGCAACAGCAGGAACCTCTGCAACGGGACAAGTTCCTCAAAGCTAAAACCGGAAGAAATTCGTAGTGTTTTCCAGCTTTTATTGAGTGTTTTTTAATCTGTTGTAAAACCGTTTCATCACTTTTAAACTACTTGACATATTTTAATTATGTCTATATTACAGTGGAATTGTAATGGTTTCATACGACGCATTGAGGAAATCAAGATTTTAACTTCAGATTTCAGACCTTCGTGTTTATGTTTCCAAGAAACGCATTTTAAAGCTTCTGATCAAACTACACTACGTGGCTACACCTTTTACCGAACTGACTGTTACACTGGTAGCAGAGCTCAAGGCGGAGTTGCTACAGCTGTACATGACGCTATCCACACAGAGCACTTGCATCTGAACACTGCCCTCCAGGCGGTTGCTGTTAGGATGTATCTGCCGACCCCAACAACACTGTGCAATATTTACCTTCCGCCTGGAGAGATGGTGACCAAACGATCTCTGGCGCAGCTAGTTGTGCAATTGCCGCAACCTTGGCTCCTAGTTGGAGATTTTAACTCACACAACCCCCTTTGGGGAAGTGAAACCACTGACCTACGTGGCGAAATGGTAGAAGATTTTATCCTGACAGAAAATCTGTATATTTTGAATAATGGACATAGCACGCACTTCACATCTTCATCGGGCTCGTACTCCGCGATTGACCCGTCCCTTTGCTCTCCCACCTTTGCCCTCAATGTCGAGTGGTCTGTTCATGGAGACCTCTGTGATAGTGATCACTACCCCATCCTGATAACCATGCCAAACGCCCAACCTTTGCCTGCAAAACAACCAAAATGGATTTTACATCGTGCCAATTGGACAAAGTTTGAACAGAAGGCGGTCTTTGATCGAAGCTATCTCGAGACAGCGGATATCGAATCTGTTGTCGAAAACTTCACAGAACAGGTAATCACAGCAGCTCAGGATGCGATCCCTCAGTCATCCTCTAAATCACACCGCTTGCCAGTTCCCTGGTTCAATGAAACTGTGAAAGGTGCAATTAAGGAACACCGCAAAGCGTTACGACAATATTCAAGTTCTCCCACTCAGAATTGCCTAATACATTTCAAGAAACTCAGAGCCAAGGCACGCTTCATCATCAGACAATCAAAAAAAGCATCTTGGCAGAATTTTGTCAGCTCTATAAATATCACACACCAGCCTCCAAAGTATGGAATAAGATTAGGAAAATATCAGGAAAATCCACTTATCACCCTATCTCTAGCTTGATCGATAACAACATCTTGCTGACGTCTGCAGCTGACATCTCAGAATCCTTAGCAGCTCATTTTTCCAACGTGTCGAGCTCTGCTAATTACAATGATGGATTTCTTGTTATCAAGGCAGCTGCAGAGCAGCATACCTTCAACTTTACGTATAACAACGAAGAGGCGTACAACCTCCCACTGTGCGACTGGGAGTTGGAGTCTGCGCTCGTTGAGGCTAAAGACACCTCACCTGGTGGGGATGATATCCATTACCAGATGCTCAAACACCTGCCAGCAGCCTCCAAGTCCTTCATGCTGAAGATGATCAATAGAATATGGCTAGAAGACGGTTTCCCAACACTTTGGCGAGAAGCTTTCAACATCCCGATCTTGAAACCCGGAAAAGAACGGACAAACCCTTCGAGCTACAGGCCTATTGCACTCACCAGCTGTTTGTGTAAGGTTCTTGAACGAATAATCAACAAACGTCTAATGTGGCACCTCGAATCCAATAATCTGATCTGCGTCGAGCAGTCCGGCTTTAGACGCAACAGATCTGTCATGGATAACCTCACTCTACTAGAAAGTCATATCCAGGATGCTTTTCTCCAAAAACAACACCTGATAGCGGTTTTCTTCGACTTGGAAAAAGCTCATGACACGGTTTGGAGGCACAATATTCTCAAAGCTATCTATGGTTGGGGCATACGTGGACACCTTCCTTCATTCATAATGAATTTCATGCCAAAGAGAACTTTTCGGGTTACGCTCTGGCACACATCTCTCTTCATCTTATCCACAAGAAAATGGGGTCCCTCAGGCTCTGTCCTTAGTGTCACGCTGTTTGCCATTGCCATCAACTTCATCACAGATCGTGTTCGTTCGCCTGTAAGTTCATCTCTTTACGTAGACGACTTGGCAATTTTTTACAGATCTGCCAATCTAAACTCGGCTGAGCGCATAGTTCAGCTCACCTTGAATCGATTAGGCAAGTATGCGGATGAGAATGGGTTTAGATTTTCACCCACTGAAACTACATGTTTACATTTTAGCCGTCACCGCTCGATTCATCCTCATCCAGTATTAACTCTCTCACAACACATTTTACCTTTCTCCGACACGGTACGCTTCCTAGGAATGCTGCTCGACTCGAAACTGACGTGGCTTCCTCACCTAAAACAACTAAAGGTGAAATGTATGAAAGCTCTGAATATTCTAAAGATAATTAGCGGCAAGTCTTGGGGAGCAGATCGAACGACGATGCTTCGATTATATCGATCATTGATCCGGTCAAAACTTGACTTCGGCTGTGCTGTGTATGGTTCGGCAAGAAAGAGTTACCTTCAGATTCTGGATCCAGTTCATCACGCAAGCATTCGGCTATGTACAGGGGCGTTCCGCACGAGTCCTGTGCCCAGTTTGTACTGCGAGGCCGCTGAGGCCCCATTGGCAATACGGAGAGAATACTTACTTAGCACACTAGTAGCGAATGTAAAGGGCATACATGGCCATCCATCTGCGCAGGTGTTGTTAAAACCTAAATACGAACCAATCTACAATTGCAAACACAACGCAACACGTCCTGTTGGCATTCGGTCGAACGAGATACTGTGTCGCCTCAACTTCCACTTACCAGAGATAGTGACAAGTAGATACAAAATTCCTCCGTGGACTCTGACCAGGCCAGAATTTATTTACACTTTAACCCAATACAATAAAGAAACCACCCCATCAGTTGTCTACAAGCGGCTTTTCGGCGAACTTTTATGCAAATACATTGGCTATACCACCGTATTCACTGATGGCTCCAAATCAGGTAATGCAGTTGGGTGTGCTTTGTGGCAGATACGGTTCAGTCTAAGTATAAACTGAACGCTCTTTCTTCAGTGTACTCTGCTGAACTTTTTGCTTTAATAAAAGCACTCGGTTTCATTCTAACCGATGGACGATCAAAATTTCTCATTTGCAGTGATTCGTTGAGTGCGCTGCAAGCAGTAACAGTCTGTTTCCCGCGTCACCCTTCATCCAGGAGATACAATATAGAACCCACCTGATCTACCAACAGGAAAGAAGGTATCATTATGCTGGATCCCGGGACACGTCGGCATAGATGGAAATGAAAAAGCCGACTCCTTAGCAAAGGAAGCCACTAGTAAAACATCCACCGACTATCATCGAATACCAATCAGTGATGTGAAATGTGCTCTGAAGCAAATGCTACAGGCCCAGTGGGATGACATTTGTGGAAACATTTGTGCATGAATATTGAATTTGATTAAAGTGTCAGGCCTACATGTAGGACTTATTTGTAACTGAAAAGGAACATGTACATACCACAAAGTAAACCGTTCCTCCTATCCCCTTTCCTCCAAGTACAAAAATATCATTGAGAAAATACAAAAAACCAATAATTTCCCCCGTTAAACGTATTTGAATTAGTGTATTCGAAATTTGTTTCAGGTCCGTAAAGTTGTGGCCCCCCAATTTGAATTCGGAATTGATTTTTTTTTACAATCAGTGCTGAATTAGTGCTGATTAGTGCCGTTGAGTTGGTAATTAGTGCCATCTCCCTGTGGCAAATAAGTAGAAAAAACTGTGGGGGGCCACAACTTTACGCTGGGCCCCCCATGAAACGAATCTTGCTCAAAATAGACATATGATTAGTGCGGAATTAGTGCTAATTAGTGCCGCTTACCCCGTAATTAGTGCTGCATTTTTTCGGAAGTTATTGGCAAAACCCCCTCAAAGGATCCGAACACCTTTGACGTGGTGTGGGGGCTTGTGTGGCCCAATGATCCCCCAGAGCTATCGCCGGGAGCAATTCATTTGCTCCCAGCAGGTCACCCATGGCGATAAGGTCTGGGGTGAGGGTCCAGACCAAGTTCGGACCGTCGGTCGAGTGGGTGCCCATCTCGGTGACCAGAGTGGTCATAGGGAGTTCTCGTGCAATCATTCATCATTATCACCCACTTCCATAATCTTTACTACTCTGTGTTCTCTCTTTCCTTGACTTACCTTCAATCTTATCTTCGTGCCGACTCCCTGTGATCACTCACACCCACCATCTTAGAAGACATTGCAATCTACACGGACATGAACCTAAGCTCAAGGTGGAAACAATCGTGCCGAGGAGCTGAATGGCTACGGGTTAATGTAGTCTTGAAAAGATGTACTCTAGATACTTTGGGGACCTCCCAGTTTTTAAAATACCTTACTTTTACAGGGGGGGCTCGTGGGAAAGGGGACCTTTTTATCCCTAGTTCTCGGGGACCAAATTTTTGTCTGAAAAACCAAAACCCAAAACCCCCCGCCCCCCCCTTTAAAATAAAAAAATAATCCTCCTCCCCTTGGGGAATAAAATCTTGGCGGGTTTTTTTCTTGCAAAACAACGCCGTCCCTTAAAAACAATCAAACGAAAAAAAATGTGAAAACCCCCAAATTTAAAATTCAACACCGCAAAAAATTTTAAAATATATTAAAACCAAGTACCTTTTAACCAAATAAAAATACGAAAGACCCGAGACGGGAAACCTTTTAAAAGAGACTGTTTCGGGAAAAGCAAGAAGGAAGATTCTTAAACTGCAAATTTCTTGGTACAATCCCGATTAATGCGGAAACCCACAGGTCAAATAAAAAACATCGGGGTATGATTTACACCCAAAATACATGGCTAATTTAAAAGGGGGAAACCTAATTTAACTTTCCCTCAACTGTCCCCCGAAAATTAGGAAAAATTTAAATTTGGCCGGGTGGAGCTCCCCGGAAATCCACTCCATAAATTCCTTAAAATTTGCACCCCTTCCGAACAAATTCATTGGGGGGATCCGCAATTTTTTTTTCCCTTTAAAATGCCATGTCCCCAACCCCCCGCTTTTCAGAAAATGTCATCGATTCGGGCCCGGAAAAGACACCTGCAGAAAGGGGCAAACATTTGCTAGGTGTGGCAGCTTTCCCAAACGGGGCACTTCGCTAAGGAGGTGCAACGAAACGGGGGGAAACTGGCGTAAACTGCCCCGTGAGGCCATACAGGCCCGGTCTCGCCCCCCCAATGCCCACCGGGGAAAAAGGAAAGCCCAAATTTTGAAAATCAAAAAATGAGGTAAAACACCCTTCAAAACGCCCCGCAAAAAATTTTAGTAGTTTTGGTCCTACCCCAGGCTGAAAAAAGTACTTTCGGCCAAAAAATGGCCAAAAGACTTTTGCCGCCCCCACCACACCTACCCTGCCCCCCCAAAGGGTTTACAATGTTGGTGGGGATGAGGGCTAAGATTTTTGCTGACAAAAAAAACCAAAAAATCAAATTTAACAAACAAACTAAATGATAGAAAGGGGCAGTCCTAGGGAACTGGCCGCACAAACCTTTTCAGGGTTTAAAAACTGCAAAAAAAGAACAAAGGAATTGAAAAAAAACAGAAATTTTAAAAATGGAAACTGAATTTAATCCCTTAAAGAATTCCCCTAAAACAAAGTCGTCCAACTCAGCCTAAAGCTCCCCAGAGTTTCAGTCCCGGGCACCCCGGTTTTCCGCACGGGGCCCGCTCCGCATAACCAGGGAGCGAAAATACCTAAAACACAAAATAATTCCCCGGGACCGGCCATGGAAAAGGGGAATCGAGTCCCCGGGGACCCCCTGATACCCCAAAGGGTTGGGTTTTGGGAAAAGCTGTTAAAAGGGCGTTATTTAGTGGAATGTTTTAAAGGTTTTTAACCCTACCAAGGAGGAAAAAAAACGGGTTTTAAAATCAGATTTTAATCCTGTAGATTTTTTTTCAAAAAAAACGCAATTTTTAAAACCCAAAAAAACCCCACCCCTTTTTTAAATCAATTTACATTTTATCGGGCTTGACGACGGGCCCAGAGGCAAACGGGGAGTTGCGGAAAAAAAGTTTCTGACAGCCCTCCATCGAGTCCCACTGCCTTTAAAAACACCTCTTTTTGGCAGTGGCATTTCCCCGTGGGATTTGCCGGCAGCCCCGGTCACGTTCTGCAACGTCTTTCCTGCCGGAATGGGGAAATGCACACAAAAAAACTTTCAAACCCCCCTCGTATCACAACTGCCCCCTCCCCTCGTTTTACAGGGGGAAAATTTAATGCCCCCAACCAGCTTTGGGGTGATACGATGGTAGACCCGGGAAGGCAAGGTCGCTTGGGTTTGAAAACCTTTTTTTAAAGAAAAAAATTTTGATTTTCCTGAACATGTGAGAAAAAAAGTTTTTAAACTCAATGGGAATTTTCTGCGGCGACTTGTTTGGGTCACCAAAATCTCCAGCCCGTTTTTAAATTTTCGTTCAGGGCGATCTATTGTAAAGTGATCCCCTTTTCCCATTATTTTTTAAAACCTTTTTAACAACTCATTTCCCAAGGGAATCAAGCATACGCTGGAAAACCCGCGTTTAAACAATTGGAAAAACTTTACCGGATTGGGTAGACCTGCAGGGGATTCATAATTACCAATTAAATTTTCCCAAAGTAGGGCCTAACAAGAAAAAAATTATTAGTGCCGCGGAAAAAAGCTTTCCGCGACATCTGGCAAAATCGCGCCGAATCCCCGTCCCTTGGGGGGAGCGGGGGTTTGCAAGCAGGCGGTCCTTTGCGAAAAACGAGCTTGAAATGTTTACCAACCGTCCAAAAATGATAAACTTGGGGGGAATTTAAAAAAGGCTGCGAGCAAAAAACACGTGAAACCTCAAGGGGGGCAAAAGGTCCCTCCGGAATAATTATGGTTTTTTTCCATAAAATGGCAAAATTCACCGCGAAAGTATGGAACGGGGGTTTGAAATTTGATGGAAAAAAGGGAACCCCCTACATTCCCAGTCTATCAGGATGGAGAAAGGTTAAAAAAAATGTCATATTTCTGACCCATAGGAAAAGGAAAAATTTTTCCCAAAGGGCCAAAACCCTCTTCACCCAAAGGGTCATTTTAGAGGCTAAAGCCTCCCAAAACGAAAACGATTGACTTCCATTCCCCAATCCCCCAGAAAAAAAATATAAGGGGCGGGGTTTTTTGCGAAAGGGACTGGATAAGCATCCCCTATCGAAGAATACTCTTTCCCGGGTTAAAGACGGGTACACAATAATTTCTAAAAAACTTTTTCGGCTCGTGCTTTAAATTTTATTTTTTCCCGTTTTACAATTCCATCTGGACCTCAGAAACCTCCCTGATGGGAAAGGGAGAATAACTAAACCCTGGTTTCCCCATCGCAAAACCAGGCAAAAACCAAAAATTTTTGCGTCGGTTTTCCCCCCTATTTCCCCCGCCCCGCCCGGGCCCGGAAAAGGGGATGGAGAAAAGAAGGGTAACAACCGCCCCTAGTCTTGGGGGTTGGGGAGACCCGAACCTCCTTTTCAAAAGACAGTTGGCTTCAGGGGGGAAAGGAACCCCTTAGACCAACCGGGTTTGATTTGGGAAACCTCAATTTTCCCGGGGCTTTCTGACAAAACAAAATGCCTGCAGTTCTTCGACATTTCCCAAAACTACGACCCCCAGTGGCGTCCCCAAAATTTTAAAAACCCCCCACTCCCTGGGGGAAAGAGAGGATACCTTTCCACTTTTTTTTTAAAAATTCAGGGCAAACCGATCTTTTAAACGTCCGAATAGGGAAAGTTTTAACCAAAAAGTTTTAAAACAAAAAAAAAAAGGCGTCCCCAAGGCCCCCGTGCTGATGGGTTTCCCATTTGCCATGAAAATTAAAAGCATTTCCCCGTTACCCAAAACCCCCATTTTTCGTATATCCCCTTTGTTGGGCGATTTTCGCCCAAATTTTCTCTGATCTGCAAATTTTTAACTCATCTCTCGTCCCAAAACCAAAAGACGTTACCAAAATTTAAAAAATGGGCGGGGGCTAAATTTTTCCCCTTCAGCCCCGAAATACGGGGTCCCTTTTAAATCGACAGCGAGGGGGGATGTTTTTAAAAACCGGATCTATCTCTAAATTTGGCCCCGCGCTCTTTTACTGTTTTTGGGCCCTTTTTGGCCCGGGCCGGTGGGTTTTTTCCTTCCTTTCCTGCCCCGGGGTGTTTTTAAAAAATTCTCTGCCCCTTTTTCTTGGGGCCTGGGGGTGCCCGCCCCGTTTCCCCCTGTTTTCGGCGTGTGTGGTCCGGTTTTTTTGCGGGTTTTTTTTCCTCGGGTTCCGCCTTTTGCCTTCTTTCCCCTTTCCTCTGGCCTTGGGGTCTTCCTTTGGTCGGCCCGTCTGCGGGGGGCCGCTTTTACCCTTTTCGTGGCCAAAAACTTTTGCTTTTCCGCGCTTCTGTTGGCCTCCTTTTTCCCTGGTTTTCCCTTTGCCGTTTGGGGCCCAAAAATTTTGCCCCTCTTCCCTCTCTCTGGGTCTTCTTCTATTTCTTCAAATTTCTTCCCCCCTGCTCCCCCTCCATCCATTCCCCAAAAGGTTTTTGGGGATCAAACCCTTTGGACACCCAAAAAATTTGGAAACCACATTGGTACCCAAAAAACAGGGGTTTGGGGAAATTTTCCAAATCCGCCGCTTTTAAACCGACTTTTTGGGGGGCCCCAAACCCAATGTTATGGGGTTTTCCCCGGTTTTATCGAAGGCGGGCAGTTAAAATGAAGTTACTTCGGGGTTTTAACAACTGGCTCGCAAAACCCTTAAAAATTGAAACCGGGGAAAATACTTTTTAAAACACTGGGATCCGAAAAAATGGGATTTTTCCCCTTCCACCCTTGGTCCAAAGTGATTCCCGGGGAAAACCACCCTTTCCTTTCGGGAAACGGCCCAAATTTTTTGGGTTTTGTAACCCGGGCAAAGCTTTTGGGAAGAACCCCCGTCCAAACCAAAAAAAAGGGGGTTTAGGCCCCGATTTCAAAAAATTGTTTTTAAAAATTTTCCAAATTTCCAAATCCCCAAAAAACGCTCCCAAAAAATTCTTTAAGGGGGTAAAAATTTTTCATCACCGGCCCCGGCCCCCAAAAAACGGGGGCCCCCTCCCCCTTGGGCCCTTTCCCCCCATCTCCCCTTTACCTTTTTCCAAAAAAAGCCCGGGGGAATGGGGGTGTTTTTTATCAAAAAAATTTTTGGGAAAAAAAGGTTTAAAAATTTTTCCCCGGGGTTTCATACAAAAATTGTTTTTTAACCCAAGGGTGAATTTTAACCCCCTTTTGGGGGCGCAAGCCGGAACGATCCCTTTTAACTAGGGTTATTTTAAACCTTTATAATGTTGTTTTTTCCCAACCCCCCCCCATAGAGGGATAAGGGTTTTTTTAATTTTTAGGGTTGGGGTTAAATGAATTTTTTTAAATTGAGAAATTATTTGTCCCAAAAACTTTGTTTTTTGAACCCTTTCTTTGGAAAATTCCCAAAGTGGGTTTTGTTGAAAATTTCCGGCCCGGAAGGCCGAGCCGCCGTAACAGACTCTTTAAAAACAGAAAAATTTATTTTTGGATTAGGGGGTAGTTTTATCCTTAAACGATTTTAAAAGGCTTTTTTTCAATAAATTAAGTAACCTTTTAAATGGCTGGGGGGGCCCGAACGAATTTTTAAATTTAAAGATTTAAAAAAAATCCGTTATGGGTTTTTTAAAACCCCCCGGGAAAATGTTCCCCCCGCCCCTTAAAACCCCTAAAAATTCCCTTTTTACCGTTTTCCGGGAAAAATTGCTCCAGGTTTTAAGGGTTAACATCAAAAAATTTAATTTTGGAAAAATCCCCCTCCCCCCAGAAAAAGATTTTTGGGTGAAACCAAAAAGCCCCAAAATAAAAGGTTGATTAATCCCGGAACCCCAAAAGGGTTTTTGGGCCTTTTCAAATTGTTTTTTCCGGGGGGGGGGGGGGGGGGGGGGGGGGGGGGGGGGGGGGGGGGGGGGGGGAAAAAAAAAAAAAAAAAAAAAAAAAAAAAAAAAAAAAAAAAAAAAAAAAAAAAAAAAAAAAAAAAACCACTTAAATTTACAAAATTTGGGGGCCGGGGGGGGCAAAACCCCTGGGGGGGGGGGCCCCCAAGGGAAAGCGATTTTTCCGAAAAGGGGGGGGCCCCCCCCAAAAGGCCCCACAAAGGAAATTGTGTTTTGGCCTTTAAAATTTAGTTTGGGGGTTTTGGGGCCCTGGTGTAGAAATCCACCATAGGATCGATTCTCTCTGGGTGTACATAGAAAGGTATAGATATAATTTCGAAAAAATTGATAAGCCTTCCGTTTCTTGAGAGCGGAAAAACCCTTGATCGATAATATCAGGACCATTATTTTAAACCTATTATATGATGTTTTCAACTACAGTGTGCGAATGAGTGAGTGTATGAAATTATTGATGCATGATTGTGATGAATGAATGTGTGTTTGAAATTTTATTTGATGAAGTATGTTGTACAAGCAACGTGTCGTTTTTTATAAAAGCACGTTGTTTGAATTACTTCAACAACACCCTGTGTTTAGATGTGTTGAACAGTTTCCGGCCCTTGGACACCGGAGCCTGTCGTCAAGTCTAGACATCTAATATAATCAGTAAGTTTCATAGTTATGATTATGACCTAGTTATTATCCTTTATTATCTGACATTGGCAGATATCTAGTGACTAGCGTTTTAATATTAAATCTAAGTAACGTCCTTTTAACTGGTATGTTTGGATGTGTGCGAGTAATTTATTGATGTATGATTGTTTAGTATTTAAGATTTTAAACAAGCAACGTGCCGTTTTTTTATAAAAGCACGTTGTTTGAAATGTTCTAACGAACTTCACCATAATAATTGCATTCATATGCGATATATTACCGGCGCAAAATGACCTTAGATGTTGACGCGCCGTTAAACATCAACAATAATAATAACAATTTTGACAAAAATGCCGCGGGGGGCCATGGCCCCCCAGAAAGCGATTGAGGTCAAATTGCACAGATAATTAGCGCCGTTAGTGCTGTTTACCCCGTAATTAGTGCTGCATTTTTTCGGAGGTTATTGACAAAAATGGCGCGGGGGCCATGGCCCCCCCAGAAAGCGATCGAGGTCAAATTGCACAGATATGTAGTGCTTAATTAGTGCTGATTAGTGCTGTTCACCCCGTAATTAGTGCTCTGATAGTTTTCGAGTAAAGCGATAATTAAGGTGCTCTTTTTTTCGGGAGGTGCGCCAACCAAGAGCCACGCGCGAAATTCGAATGCCGAACCGTCAAAAACGTACACACGTCGTTTGCGTGTTACTTTCGTACCGACATGACTTCGAATTGATCAATTGATATTCAGTTCACAAAATAACTATTGGGAAACGTCATACACGTGGTTTTTGATTAGTGATATTGACATATGCGGAGAATTGAAAAGAAAATTAATTTTAATTGTATTATTTGCCCCACTGAAAATAACTGCTCAACAAACTGAATTGAAAAAAGGAAATGTAGTCAGTTTAATGGTTAATTCTATATTTTCAGAATATTTCAGTTCGTTACCTTTTGAGAAAAAAAATCAAGCCATTAGTTTAACATTTGGAATTATTGTATCAAATATTTTTTGTAAGCGTCACACACAAGGCTCAAAAATAAAGCTTCACTATAGTTCCTGTGTTAAACTCCATTGTTGCGATTGAATTACGTCTCAATCGTTTTTACTTTTTTCCGTTCTTCAAGTTACACTTAGAAATGATGAGAAGTCATTTTCAAATAGGCCTATCAAGTAGGCCTATAGGTATACACTCTTCCTTCGAGTTCGACTTTTTTTTCACGGATTATGATGGTTTATTTATTTGTATAGTATTTTTGATACTGCTTAATAGTTTACTCGATGAAATCGGTGAGATGGTTCTGATTTTACAATTAATGATTTATTTCATTAGAAGAGGGATAAAACACATTTTACACTTGATGTAATGTATTATTTCCAAATAGCACAGGGCTACTCCATATTCAATCATGAATTGAATGCAATAGTTTTTGAAAAACTACCGGCAGAATTTCAACATAATAATAATGAAACTCAATACGGAATGTATTCAAAAAGATTCAATTATATTTACCAATGAAATGTAAATTGCTATAACTCACTAGAAAAATTTCTTGAAGTTTATGAAAGTCAAGCTAAAAAATATTGCCCGCCATGGTATCACGAAAAAGGAAATCACTTGACTCACACTTTTTGAATTATTGGCAAAATAATGCTATTTCGTGAGACGTTAATTGAATAATATTATGAAACAAATACATTTTGATTAATATTAGTTCTGTCTCGGTTTTGTAAAGGAAGTTATTTGGGAAAATGTATCTGCCTACCATTATAGTAGGAGGGGGAAACCAGGAACGAAAGTAACACAGGACGATTGTAACAACGACTATCAGCCTCACATCTGTGATTGTGAACTAGCGCTAGATATTTTGACAAATTCGTCATAAAAGGCAGTATGTCTGACGTAATTTTCACGTATGTGCAGTGAAGACTGCGCTCTGGGAAGAAAAATGTATGTTCTGACACATTAAGAGTAACTTTCAGAAAAGTTTTTTTTTTTTTTTGGCATGTTTTGATCTTATCTGATTCTCTTGGTGATTGTGTGTATAGATACAGTATTGAATGGTTAGTACTATCAACTGAATAATATATTTCGATAAACAAAATGTGATGAGTTACATTGGCCGCCGCGGTGGCTAAGTCAATTATCGCTAGCGGTAGTAACTGAAGTCACCGTTGGGCGTGGGTTTTTGTAAACGTCCTTTCACCATTCATCCCTTCATCGTTTCATTATCACCCCCTCATTCGTACCCCCGTATAACCTAGCTGTTGGTGGGGTCGTTAAGCAACATTAAAAAAAGGAGTAACATATTATATAGTTCACTTGACGAAATTAGGTGCTGTGGGGCAATCGTAACAAACTCCAACCTCGCAGCATGCTACGGACAAGATTCGCGCTACATACCCCGGTTAGATATCGAGAGGATAATTGGAAGAAGTTTCATTTCCTGTATTGTTTCTTGTGTACTATTCGTGTACTATTCATGTGTACTATATTCATATATGCTATATTCCCTGTATTGTGGCATTGAATATAGGTAATTAAAAGATGGTAATCAAGCTCAAAAGTCATCACAAAATGTAATGTGAACATGGTGCTACAACTGACCCATGTGTATACGGGGTCGATAGTAACAACATACATTGCCACAATCATCAATTTTTTAGCTGGATTTGGTGAATTTTGAGTGATGTAAAGAATCGAAGAAATATGTATTCTACCCAGTTACCCTTCATGCTTTTAGTAGCTTATCAAGCCTCCTACTGTTTCATCAACGAGGCACTGTAATGATAACCAAGATAAACGCCATACACGATATAAAGGTCATTTATGAGACCGGGGTTCAATTCCCGCCGTGATCGACCATCCTGACACGATATATTTCGTGGTTTCCATCTGACGTTTCGGTTCATACTGGGATGGTTTCTTGAAAAAAGGCCACGACCGGCTCCTTCCTACTATCCAAAAATGCATTATAGAATAATCTGTCACTACATCTGCCATTGAACCTCATTCATCATTCACCGAAGCCAATATATCTTAGTTATCAGTACAGTACGTTTTTGACGGTTCGGCATTCGAATTTCGCGCGTGGCGCTTGGTTGGCGCACCTCACGAAAAAAAGAGCACCTTAAATATCGTTTTACTCGAAAACTATCAGAGCACTAATTACGGTGTGAACGGCACTAATCAGCACTAATTCAGCACTACATATCTGTGCAATTTGACCTCGATCGCTTTCTGGGGGGCCATGGCCCCCCGCGGCATTTTTGTCAATAACTTCCGAAAAAATGCAGCACTAATTACGGGGTGAACGGCACTAATCAGCACTAATTCAGCACTAATTATCTGTGCAATTTGACCTCGATCGCTTTCTGGGGGGCCATGGCCCCCCGCGGCATTTTTGTCAATAACTTCCGAAAAAATGCAGCACTAATTACGGGGTAAACGGCACTAATCAGCACTAATTCAGCACTAATTATCTGTGCAATTTGACTTCGATTGCTTTCTGGGGGGCCATGGCCCCCCGCGGCATTTTTGTCAATAACTTCCGAAAAAATGCAGCACTAATCACGGGGGTAAACGGCACTAATCAGCACTAATTCAGCCCTAATTATCTGTGCAATTTGACTTCGATCGCTTTCTGGGGGGGCCATGGCCCCCCGCGACATTTTTGTCAATAACTTCCGAAAAAATGCAGCACTAATTACGGGGTAAACGGCACTAATCAGCACTAATTCAGCACTAATTATCTGTGAAATTTGACCTCAATCGCTTTCTGGGGGGCCATGGTCCCCCGCGGCATTTTTGTTAATAACTTCCGAAAAAAATGCAGCACTAATTACGGGGTAAGCGGCACTACCTAGCACTAATTCAGCACTAATTATATTTCTATTTTGAGCAAGATTCGTTTCATGGGGGGCCCAGCGTAAAGTTGTGGCCCCCCACAGTTTTTTTCTACTTATTTGCCACAGGGAGATGGCACTAATTACCAACTCAACGGCACTAATCAGCACTAATTCAGCACTAATTGTAAAAAAAAAATCAATTCCGAATTCAAATTGGGGGGCCACAACTTTACGGACCTATTATTTTCATCTGTATTAAGAACTGGAAGGAAATAATTCAACATCTAGATATGCAGCATATCAATGGTTCTCAAATCTTGCAAGATACTTTATATCGTTTTTTTAGAAACAAGCATCTACATACTTTGCTACTCGACTTGAATAAGGTTGAAATACACGATTTGAATAAGACTTTTATTTTTGTTCCTTTTTGACACAGAAACAAAATAATTTTGAACGACAATATCTTGAATATTGGTAAGCCTATATTGACCATAGTTGGAGCATGGTCGGTCTCTTCAGCTGGTATTGGGGATATGACTAATATTTCCCCACGATCCCAAGATGAATTCTGAGACGAACAGAAAGGTAGACTAAAAAACTGACTTCTATACTGTACTGTCGACGTATTCTTCAGTGAAATAATTTTAAATAATAATTTCAGAATAAGTTGATATTCCGTCATCTGTACAAGTTATAATGCATTTATGATGAAAGTATTAGTGAATGGCTAAAAATCTGCCTCGTCATTGATTTTCCAACATCTTGAAACCGAAACGTGCGTCCCTTTTTCAAAAAACGGAACCGGAACGCCATTCCGGTGCGTTCCGGTTCAAATTAACAACTGCCTACATGAACATGGCCATTCTTTGAATTATGCAGGTTTGACACATAGGGCATGGGCCACCCTCTCGGAAGGCGCTCACGCAAAAGTCACAAAACATTTTGTGGCCGCATGGAACCAACACCACTGACCCTCTTCGCCGTGCGCAGTAAATGAGACATATCTCATTTTCTTGCATCGAATCTAAAACTGCCTGGTCTTCTTCAGCAGACCCTGCCTGTGACAAAATAAGTACATTTCGTAAGGTTATCGTCATCTGTCATGCTCATATTGAATCGATGTTTTACTTCGTGGCTTCAAGAAATATGCTTACAGGCAGATTGAATGGGCATTGAATGTCGCCGACTCACCATCCTGTGGGCCGTAACAACAGATTCTCGAACAGCTAGCTGTATCATATCTGCAAAATGATAAAATGATAACAAATCAATGGAAATATATATGTGATACGTATAAATACATCATTGATAGTTTTGAAGTCGTGCAGAGATACATTATTGAATAAGATTTTATACTATAAATAGTGTGATAGAAAGTTTTATTACAAATGTTTCAGCTACTCTATGGTAGCCTTTGTCAAGGAATGAGTAGCAATTGAACTGTTCAAATATTCCGAAAAAATCAGTCAACAACACTGACTAATATTTAGTAACAATAAGTCTAAAATATTCACATAACAATAACAACAGATTGTCTATTCCCACGATCAACGGTCATACTATCACCACGAACCGTTGTTCGAGTCAAGGGAATAACCGTCACATATCATTAATGTAGGAATGGAGTAGTACATCGAAGCTTTGAAGAAAACATAGCTTTGAGTTACATATCTATATAAAGTATAATCGAAAACTCTAAACAACTCAATACATTGTCAGTGGTAGAGTTTTGCTGAGTTCAACCTAAAAGCCTTTAACCCTTAAGATGAAGACTAACCACTATTCAAACAGAGTAAAAATTTGAAATGTCACGAAAAAGTTTTGTTGTTTTTGAAAATTTCCCGACCCAATCTTTTTTAATAATTAACGAAGTAGTGTACCACGAGAAACTATATAAAACCCTAAATATTGGACGTGTAAGTTACGTGGTACTTGTCAAAGAAATAAAACACACATTATTCAACCTAAAGACGAGAGCTGAAGGGATGCTCTCGAAATATTGTTAGCATTCTAGCGTGTTTTATTTTTTTGACAAGTACCACGTACACGTCCAATATTTAGGGTTATTATATACCAATCTTCTTTGATTTCTAAAACTTTCGGAATCATTTTTCTCAAAAGTGACCCAACTGATTAGCCCTTGGAACTACACAGTTCCAAGTTGAATAAGTCTACGTGCAGAGAAAAAGTTTCGTGTTGATCAGTGAAACCCTGTGACCTGTGTAGTGCTCACATACAAACAAACATACAGGTAAAGCTCCATCATATGAGCGGAATGGAACTCTTCGTCATCGCTCACCTGGATACGCAGCACGTGCATTGTAAAATTGACGAGATATGTATACTAAAAGTAGGCCTACTAGAAAGCTGTCAACTTTTTTTGATTTTGAGCTCTCAAATCTACCTTATTACTTGCGGTCATCTCTATTCATCCTAACCCGTTGATGAACGGGTTATGCACAATCTACACAGAATATTATATAATAGTATCTAAAAATTATGACATAACTCACCATTCTCGATTCGCGTCGGTCGTTCCGGGACGAAATCGTCGTCGCTGTTGCTGCTCTCTACAGCTATCACAGGTAGCTGTGCTGTGCGCCGGTTTTCCCGTCTCCTGGCATTACCAGACGCTACTGCCCGAGTTCGGGCATTTTCCCTAAAATTCTCCCTTCTTCTAGCTGCAGCATTTGCCGTGGCTAAAGAAGATAAATTATCTCAAATGTAGTCAAGGCCTATTAGCCTATGTTGAAATGCTATTCAGATCATAACATACCCATGCAAATGCAATTAACATTGTTCATTTTGTTTTAATCTTTGCGTAGCCTATACAACTTCAATCATGCTATTCAAGTAGTCTTCAATAATCTATATCGATGTATATCAGTGAGCTTAACTTGACAAGCGAGAGTTAAACTTGGGTGAATATCGATGTAATTCACTGACTTGTGATTACGAATATGATTTTACAAAGCAGAAATTTAAAATTACCTCACGGTTAGCTGCAGTAACCGTGGCGGTCGCTAACCTAATAGGCCGAGCAGCCAAGCGGTCTGCAGTAGGGTCTGGATTATACCGCAAACAATACTCTCTCAATCTTTCCGCGGCAGTTGGACGCCTATAAGCTGCAACTTAACAGATCGGAAAATTGCCTCCATGTAATTTCCTCTTTGATCGAGTTCGTTTCCTAATGACGATTTTTTTTCATCATTTTAATATCATCTCAGTATTCCATATAAGGCAACAATAATACAGCATGAATGCCGAGAGAAATACAGATGCTACAGATAGTATTGGATACGTGATGCAATTCTTAGAATTATTCATTCATTTGAAAGTTGAGGTCAAAAACTGTACGCTATAGTTTCTCAGATGAATTAGAGTACGGAAAAAAAGGGCAACGTTCTATAGAACAGCGCAGCGTGCGTAGTGATAAGAATGAGATATTTGTATAGTACACACGTAAACTATTATAAACACATCATAATGTTGAAACTTTCTGGGCCTAAGAAATTCAAGTAAATCATTTATTATTAGGGCCTACTTTTACTTTATGTTTAACTGTAGTGCACCCATGAAGTTTCCATAGGAATGGAAATGAGTTATCAGTATACATACTTTGCGTTGTCGTCGAGGAGAGATTTTTAACTGGTGGTATCAAAGGCGGTACATCGAGAATTACTGCCGGCGCCGTGCCAGCAAAGCGTTCTGCTGCTACTCGATCCCTTTCCCTTCGACGGCGAACCAAGGAAGCTAGGGAAAGCGAGGTGGAAAAATCAAGTTGATATCAAACGTGTTTGTACAAGCACGTGTTATACACGTATAGCATAGATATTATACTGTAGCATAGATTGAATAACGGTTAATTCACATCGAAATGTTTATGAACTGAAAGTAAATATTATCTGTATAAATTACCTTGTAAGGCTTGTCCCTGCCGGATTCTTCCTTCATGCCTGACATCAACATCGGGTACATCTGGAATAGAGCATGGAGATTCTAGAGTACTGGAAGTAATTATCATCAGAGATACAACAATGATAAGGCCCCTCAAAGGATCCGGACACCTTGACGTGGTGTGGGGGCTTGCGTGGCCCCGTGACCTCCAGAGCTATCGTCGGGAGCAATTCATTTGCTCCCAGCAGGGTCACCCATGGCGATGAGGTCTGGAGTGAGGGTCCATACCAAGTTCGGACCGTCTCGGTCGAGTGGGTGCCGTTAGGTGACCGGAGTACGTGGAGTGAGCGCTGAGCATTATTCACACCCTTCTAACTTCTTTCCTCATCTATCACCTCCTT
>OU015469.1:573584-599270 GCA_907164805.1 Brachyptera putata
CAATTCAATTCAATTCTTGTATTTACAAAATATATAACGCTAACATACCACAGATGAAAAACCAACAATAATAATGAAAACTAAAAGTAAACTTATTTGGAGAGAATCAATACAAAATAATAATGAAAAAAAATCATATGTATTTGAACGTACTAATATCAATATTCGCTTAAAATCATACATCTTATTTTAGTATCATTTTTTAAAGTTTGGTTGAGTTAGAACAATATTCTCGACCTGATTTAAATATCCAATTTGAAATTTTGAATTTGAACAAGTTATTATTTATAATTTTTCTTAATTCAATAGGAATTAGATTGTATATTTTTGGCCCTAAGTAATCTATATGCTGCTGTCCAATTAATTTGTTTTTATATGGTATATTTAGAATGTGTTTAGTGTCGATATAAGTACTTCTTGTTTTTTGATGCGGAAAACGATTATCAGAATTTAAATTTTTGAATAAATTGAAGAATTCAAATAAATGATTTAGAATACATTTTATATATATAGTTGCCCAATATCAAGAACTTGGGCTATTTGAAAGGTTCAATCGGAAGAATATTGTATATGTTTATGTAGAACGACTTTCAGTAAAACTTTCTGCATAATTTCTAAAGGTTGAATATTGTCTTATTTGCTGCTCCCCACCCAATTATACCATACTGTATAACAGATTGTCCCAATGCTTTAAACACAGTCATAATCAAATCTCTGTTCATGCATTTTCTTAATCTATAAAATACAAACAAATATTTCTCAATTTATTAACTGTGGTCGCTATTTGAATACTCCATCTTAAATGTTTATCAATTGAAATTCCTAAATATTTGGCATTATATTATAAAGGCAAATATATGGTTTTAGATTTATTTAATGTTAGTGGATTAGCATTTAGCCATTGATAGACAGATTTTAGCATCAAATTAGCATTTTCATATAAAAGTTTTCAATTTACGTGTGTGAATATTAGTACTGTGTCATCAGCATAAGTCAGAATTATACCAATAATTCCAAAATCACATAAATCATTTATATATATGTTGAATAATACTGGCCCTAGAACCATTCCTTGTGGAACACCATATTCTATTATTCTGAAGTGAGCTCATAGTGTTCCCGATCTTAACCATCTGTTTCTGTCGGTAAGATAAGTTTGAAATAATTCAAGTGGTAAGCCACAAACAGCTAAATTCTGAAGCTTATTCACCAACATGTTATGATCGCCAGGTTCGAAGGCTTTAGCCAAGTCTAGAAATAC
This sequence comes from Brachyptera putata, assembly GCA_907164805.1. Classification (NCBI taxonomy): domain Eukaryota; kingdom Metazoa; phylum Arthropoda; class Insecta; order Plecoptera; family Taeniopterygidae; genus Brachyptera; species Brachyptera putata. Next base: position 574,846 of record OU015469.1, read on the forward strand.
AGCTAACACCTTCCCTGATGAAAATTCTACTTATAAATGTCTAGTCAAAGTTTGACTAGAACATTATTAGAATTGGTGCTTTAGATATTATCAGAACCATCTGGTTTATGGCACATTCCTAGTCATCTTTGATGACTAGATATTATTAGTTCTAACAATATATATCAGCGTATTAGAATTGAGTAGATATTGAGAGTTGACAGGTGACTGGGATATAACTGGAGATATTTAGGAATGAGTAGAAATAACTAGATTCCAGATAAAGAAACTAGCCAGATATTTGAGTAGGAAATAAAGATCTGACTAGTGGAGGACCAGATTTAATCAACTAGATGGGGATAAAACAGAAATTAATAACATATATGATGTGGATTAGCATTGTTTAGTGAAAATTCCTGATGAATAATGTAAATCATAAAGGATATACATAGGCCTATGTGGATCAATCACTATTCAAGTAATACTATGAAACTAATTGAATAGAGATATGTCCATAAAATAATGATAACAAACCATAATAATAATGAAAATGATCATCATAGATCATAAGAATCATCAGTCATAAATAGGTTCAATCATTTAAATCACAATAATAAAATATAATATCAGTTAGCAAAAATAAAATATATCTTCAATGAGGTTTTTGAAGTGTTATGATGTTTGGGCAGTGAAATGATAAATCGAGGATGAGCTATGAAAAAATATTTCTATTGGGTAAGTAGTATGAATGAATTCAATATATAGTAAAAAATCTATCTACCTAGTCTATTCCCTAATATTTACAACAACGCTCTTCTGAGTAAGTATATCTATAAGTATCTAAAGTAAGAAATTTACACTATTTACCCACCAAACAATAGCTCCACTAACACTCTTCTCTTTACGAACTTCGGGCCTCAAGTCAGCAGTTAAGGAGGCCATGTGCGTTGGTTTTGCTCATCTTCTTTGTCATAGTCTGCTGTCTCACCAGCGTCCTTTCAGCCAGGAGGCTCAAGTCGTTGAACCGGCGGATTTCAGTAGCGATATGAGATCAAACCGCGCCGTGGAATCACTAGTGATTTCAGTGAATGTCAAAACGGTAGTCTTGAAATCCGAAAAGTGATTCCAAGGCGACAGTGTTTTCAGTGTTTGGTGGTTTGCGGTGAGGTGATTTCAAACCACTCATCCGAATAGTTCCGATTGAAAGAACCAATCACAACGCTCGTCATAAACTATATGCGAATGCAGCGCCCACGTGCCAAGCGTCATTAGTTAGAACCATAATTTGTTGACACTTTTGACAGATCAAGATTTTTTTGGGGTTACAACCGATCATGTCTACAAATAATCTTCAAGCCACTGCTCAACAGCAGAACATGTTAGTGAGCTTCATGGAAGCCAATCATAAATTATTCTCCGGCAAGCTGGATAATTCTTTCACCAGCAAAGATCGAAATCATGCTTGGGAGAGGTGAAGTGTAACCTCAATGCCATGGTTGGGGCTAAAAAGGACGTTATTCGCTGGAAAGTGGTAAGTATTCGCAATACATTTTGTATTAGATATAATCATGTATACCTATAAAAGACTATACCAACGTATGTTGTAATGTGAGTGGGTCTGCAAGCAAAGACAAGGCAGACTAACGCTTGAAAAGCATAGGGTCTAACTCTATATCTAATAGCCTAAGGGAACACCATAAACTCAATGGTCCATGACAGGCCTAGACCTAGTGCAACCACTCTTTTCCCTTGTTTGTTGACAAATAATGGGCTCAGGGCTACATATCATTAAGCATTTAGGCCCTATCTATAGGGCTAGTCGTGCAGTATCCCAAACATATTCATTTTGTGTTGTTCTTACTTCGTCGTGTATTCTGCGGTAAATATATATTAGGCCGTACCAATCTGTGTTAAGGTTGACTTTGGTTTACTTTCCAAGGTTTTTCATTATAGGCCTAGGTAGGGTTGGGACGTTTCATAGTTTTATACTTGTGAAAACTTCCGTTCATACATATATTATGCTGTGTAATTTGATTTTTGTTTCTGAGAGAATTTAAAGTATATCATATCAAAATACTAATATCAGTCTATTGTGTTTGAAGGACGGTATTTCCTATATTTGTATGGTGTGCAAATCTTCAGAAAAGTGAATACAAGCATTAATTACTTTATAGGCCTATGAACAATCAAAATGAAATACAGTTGACCATAGGTTTAAGCCTCTAGTTTCATTTTGTTATAGACGTGGAAGGACATGAAGAGGAATGTGAATAAAAAGTTGGCTGCCGCAAAGATTGCTCGCCAAAAGACCGGGAATGTGTCAGACGAGGAGGAAGAGAAAATATGTTCATTAACAACATTACAGGAGCGCATATATCAGCTCATAGGCCCAATACCGTCAAGAGGACATACCGTCGGACAAGAATCTTTCGTCGGAGACGCAACAGATCCGTTAGTTGCTTACCTTGTGAGTACGGTTACCATGAGTTATAATTTTACTCTTGTACAAAAAGAATCACATAAATATATTTCACTTTATGTGAAACTCTCCATCTACGATTTTTTAATCATGTTGCTAGGCCTACAGTATATTGTCTATGGCATAGCTGAATAGATTAATTCATACATACAAGCGATATAGTATTTAGTATACGGTACATAGTATATTTGTCATGTAAAAGTTGTCAAATAGTAGGCCTATGTCTATTATGATTTCAAACCAGGCATAATAATTTTTATAATGACGTCTTATTTATGTGAAAGTATTTTCTAATTTTTGTTTAAATCGTAATTATTCATATTTTTGTATTGATTTTTAGGAGGAAAGTGGAGCTGAGGAAGAAGTTGTAATTGATGACTTCGAACAGCAGAATGAGACGTCGGAGCCCAGTACCAGTACTCCCAAGACTCTGAGAACCGACAACTCAATTCCAGCTGGCCGCGAAGTAAACCATTCTCCAGATAGACCTACTAATGAACAATTCCATCTCGCGGCAACTGCAAGAGCCAGGAAAAGTAAAGTTGCGCGAGGACTCAAACCTACAATCCGTGAGTCTTTAAAATAGAGTTTTTCACAAAACTAGATAGAAGGTCTAGAAATAAATGTGAAATGGCTACCCAAGCGCCATTTGTTTTCAAATAATCTTGAATCTATATAGAATAGGCCTAAATAGCCGCCCCCGTGGCTCAGTCCGCTATCCCCAGTGGTAGAAACTGAAGTCGGGTCGGGCGTGGGTTCGAGCCCCGCATAAGGCATGGGTTTTTGTAAACGTACTTTCACCTATTAGGCTATCACTTCATAGCTCAGTAATCAGCCGCTGATTCATATTCCCGCACAACTTAGCTGTCAGTGGGGTCGTTGAGCAGCATTCAAAAACAATTGGTCTAGACCTACATACAGCCCTAATTGTACTTTGTCGCCAGTTATCAAAAGAGCTGACTAGTGCAGAGCTGCGTGAATTGAATATATTATTAACTGAATATACTGAGATAAACATTGACTGAATTAAAACTGAATAATCATTGAATATTGAATAAAAATTATTATGGACCATAAATATGAATGTATACGTATCTAAATCAGAAGAGAAGATAAGGCCTACATGAATAAGTTGTTTCAATAATAAATATTAATATATATTTACCAATGAAGTAATATCACAATAGAAAGGTATGTCTAGACCTACAAAATGTATTTGAAAAATTGTAAATTGCCATATTCACTGTTCTAGGGAAACGAAGTCGTAAGATGAGGGCACCGGAAGTACGACTCGCCAATGTGGAATCGGCCACACAAGAATTCAAGGACATTGCTAATCGAAAGCTTGAGGCTAAAGTGCGCATGGAGGAGTTTGCGAGGAGGAGCTGTGAGGCAGCGGAGAAGATGGCAGCAGCAACGCTTGATATTGCCAAGGCTCAAAAGTCTAGGGCCAGGGCAGCACACAAACTGGTTGCAGTGGGAGCAAAGCTAGTTGCTCTGTTGTGCAAACGTTGATGATTATTTTATTCATTTATTCCTTATTCCTCTTATGTCAATTTCACTTTTGTTCCTTGTTCCTTACTCAGAAATTAAAATTGGGCCTACATAGTTCCATGGTTGATTATTGAATTATTATTATTATTATTATGTGTATGTTATGTATATATTATGTGATTTTAGGTGTTTCAGGTGATTTCAGGATTTCAGGAGTATATGGTTATGTGTACTCTGTCGTACGATTGAGAAAAGGTGCTACTTGGTGCTACTGAGGTGGAAATTCCAATGAGGCATCTACACATTTATTGTGGAGTACCACACATGCATTTATTATGCACGTAGCCACTTCTGGGTGGTAGTACAGGACTCGATGCTTCATTGTGCAACGGAAACGAGACTTTAAGAGTCCATTGCATCGCTCGACGGTGCATCTAACCACCATTTGGCGATTACTGTAGAGCTCCTCCGGTGATCCGGGTTGAGCATGGTTGTCAGGGATCATCATCCAAGGCTCCAGGCTGTATCCTCCGTCGCCAAGAAGAAAACGGTCATTCCTGTTGTTGGCCTCATATTTGGCGACCAAGGCAGGCCTGAGGTTGCACGAATTCCAAATAAATTTATCACTGGTACTTCCCGGGTACAAAGCATTAACGTGCATTATACGCATATCAGCGTCACAAACTAGTTGGACGTTGATCGAATGGAATCCCTTCCTGTTCATGTAATTTACTTCGGGGTAATTAGGGTCTTCAGTCGGCGGTGCAATGATTGAGACGTGTGTACAGTCAATCACTCCTAGCACACCTAAATGCGTATAAACATTAAGCAATGATTCATGTAGCAAGGTTTCAGTTTAACATACTGTCAAATATTGAGAATGGTTTTGGCTAAAGCTAATGAATAGATTAATCTTGAACAAATAATGAAAATAATGGATTTAAAGTCAAGTATACATTATGGCCTATGGAAGGGAGACTGTAAACTATATGATAGGCATATAAGTTATAAACACATAATCCAATAATTCTGTTATTAACCTGAAAAATTAAATCGATTGTAGAACTTGCGTGAAACTTCCGCTTGCTCACGTTCATCAACAGGGAACCTTACGTGTGTTGGCATGATTTGATTGAGTGCATTCGTTACTTCGTTGATGGCTCGACTTACTGACTTTTGTCCCAGCGATATATAAATATCATTGCCAATTGAGTCTTGGTAGCCACCGATGGCATAAAATCGGAGTGCAGCAAGAACCTGCATAAAAATAAACAACAATGAAGTTGAAGACAATTGGATGCATGGTGAATTTAGGCACAGAATCACAATTATGTTTCTGGGCCTCAGACCATCTAGAGATCTACTTTCTAGCTCCAAATTAATTACCACCTATCTGATCAATATTTGAACCTAGCCAAGCATTAGAATTTCCATATTTTAATCCATTTATTATTTGCCCAGCCTAATACTAGTATGTGACTATAAACTCTAGCCATGGGCTGAGCCTACTTCATCAATGGCTGAGCTAACTTATATGAAGCATTTCATTTCAAATACACTGAATTGTAATAAATTCAAAGTTGTGAATACAATAATGATAGTAGAAATATACATAATAACCTTTGTTTCAACATCAATTGCAGAAGTTCGAGTTTGAGGAGGAATAAAGTCTCTCAATTCTTCGATTAAATCCCTCACCATTTGCTTATTTAACCTGAAGATTTTTATGAATTTAACATCAGATAATGTGATGAAAGGATCTTCCCGATTATGGAAACGAGGATAGATATTATGAGCTGCAATTTCTGCCAACTCCAAGTCAGCAATAGCTTGTATATTTACGATGTCGTCCATAATTAAAATTATATACTTGGAAAAACGGTTCTGCTTGTGGTAAATACAACTTCTATTTTGGCAGACTATTCCAAATCACCTATTTGAAACCGCCCAAAAGTTGAAACCACGACCAAATAGCTCGTGATTTCATCCGCTAAAAAAACGCGACTTCAAGTCGCTTAGTGGTTTGTGTTTTGAATTCGAGACTGGCTTACGCGCCATTTCCGGCGGTTTCGATGCGAAACCACTAGCGACTTGAAATCGCGAGGATTCAAGACTTGGCCTCCAGTGCCGATATATTTCTAGAAATGAAAAGGATTATGATTGAAAACACATACAAACATGAAACAAAGACTTCAAATAACATGAGCGGTATCATATAATATATTATCCTAAAATGATCTCGATGTCAACATGCCGATCTCTTAATTCAACATTTAATTATATTCGATTGAACACAGAATGTTCAACAACCTATTGGCGAGTACTGTTATTTACTGACGATTTTGAACATTAACAGATCTAGAACGTAAAAGAAATGGAGTGATAGTATAATTGAATTTATGTTCATGAGAAATTCAGTGCATGGCTATTCTGGGTGACTTCTGCCCCTAGCCCCCCCCCCCCCCTTGACTCTTGTAGAACATCATCGATTTCACAGTTGACCCGCCTATGTTGATGATATACTATGATAATGAAAATGATGATGATGCTTATTGTTTGCAAAATGAGCCCACCAACAGCTAGGTTAAGAGGGGGACTTAGCAGATGACATATGAATAGATTTTACAAAAACCAATGCTTTGTGCATAGATACATGAATAAGTATTTCAGGACTTGACTTGACTTTCTAAAGTCGAGCTTTGGCTGACTATATGCTATGCCTATGCCAATGCCAGCCAGGTAACCCTTTGGTCTTATTACATAGCTTAACCGATAGTATAAGATGAAACGTGCAGAACTACATCAAATTTTGCCGCAAGTTCAATGGTTCAACAAACCTTATGAGACATGCATTTCAATTGGTGAAACAATTCAAATGACTGAAATCTGTGCTTCATATGTAAATATTACAGGAATTATGACGATTTCGTAAAGGCTTCAAGTACAGGTCTACCATTCTAATAAGCTCATTTTACTCAAGTTGAATATTTATTGACACAAAAGGTCAAGTTTTTGTACCTTTAATGGCCAGTATTTTGTTGGCATCAAGTGCTGGCTTCGGTGCCTCCTCCTTTGGCGTATACGGGCCCTTCTTCCCCGTCACGCTACTTTGCCTCAACAGGTCTACACTGAAAACGGCAGTTGCGATCTCTCGCACAAAAACAACCCTTTAGTAGTACCTGTTGAGGCTTTCGCGATGTCGTACACGAGCTTCCGAACGTATACACCTCGGCCAATGTGTATCTGTAAGAATGAAAATTCAATCACATATTATTGTGATCTTATTTCACTCCTTCGCCGCCGACTGCCTGTAAAGTTTCAAGATACGTCTCATGAGTGAGAGCGGGCAGTCAACTGCTCAAGCATATCCATATATATATAGTATAGCCTACTCAAGAATAATGGCTCATTTTTTTTTCCAATTTTGAAGTAATTAGAGAAGTACGGTAATTATAGTGAGTTTTGATTTACCAGTAGTTATTATTTGGAGCGTATATGATTATTTGTTTTGTACTGTACATAATGCATGCATAAATTGACAAGAATCTATACTTAATTGCCAGGATTAAGCCTACTTCAATGGGATATGATATATGAGGCCTAAGATCGGACAATGAAAATGAACCTACAGCTCAAGAATGCTGTGGTTTTCAATTCAAAGTCAAATACAATCAATCACATCATGAATAGACTGTGTAGCATCGTCTTACCGATTCAACGTAGAGTTTGATCTTAATCCCTATATTTGTCCTAACCCTGCTCAAAATATTGTTCAAGTCTACTTAATTTTAACTGGAAATTCACTAGTTATTACTTGATTTAATTATTGTAAGATGTTGAGTAGAAATCGTTTAAATTGATGATTGGAAATAATGAGAAAAAGTAAGAGATTACTTCAAATGTGAAGTCGACTGAAAATACTCGGAATACATGAGATGACTAGAATTGACTTTATTGTAATTGATTAGAAGTGATTAGAAAAAAGTAGAAGTTAATTCTGGAAGTAACTAGAACTAAGATTTAAATTGATCTGTAAATTAACTAGAATCAAGTAGTAGTTGACTTGACTTGTGTGGCGGATAGTTTGATGAGATTTGAGTAGATTCAAGATGAAGTATATTTAAACTGGAGAAAACTAGAAATCAGTGATTTTGATTTGAAGAATAAATATGATATTACATACAATTGAGATGATTTCAAAATCATTGAGTCGATTTAATTATAACTTTAAATATACTAGAAATAAGAGGAAACACTAGATTTGTGAGGTAGATAGTTGAATTAGTTTTGTACCATTTTGGAGTGGATAAAGTGAAATATACATGAATAAATCATCACTGAATGAATACATTCAACATATAGGTTACAAAAATATATTTTACCCTATTTACGACTTTACAAAATATAATATTCACCTCGAGATTGTGCATGCATGAGCTCACATGTGTACAGCTTGAAGCAAAAGTAAAAGTCTGTTTTCTGACGACTGGTGGGTAGGCAACTTGTCAGCCAAACCGGCCAAACGCTAGAAACCGGTGTGGGGGGTAAGGCCAGGATCCAAAGTCCATATGCAGGTATACTGATGAAATAGGAATAGCATTGATAAATGTATCACAGTTCGAAATATGAAGTAAAATATTAGTATAGTTTCTGCTACTGAGATAATGCAATACTTGCAGAACATTGGACAAGACGCAATAGCAAATTCACACTCAATTCAATTACAATTTCGAATAACTTTATTCTGTACAAAAAATTGCAGTTACGTTGATACATCTGGGATAGGCTATCTGTTAAATATGGTGATTGATTAGAAATAGTATATATATATATATATATATATAGGGCCTATATATATATATATATATATTTATAAATATATATATAAATAACAATGCAACATTTTCGTGCTATTATTATTATCTATATTCAATGAATAAAAAGCATGTAAAGCACTGTAAAAAGCACTCTTTTCTTCGAAACGGCCGGTCCGAATTGCATACAAATTTTCAATTATTTGTATAATTTCCGTGTTCACATTTGAGGAAAATTTGAATTGAAATGGAGAGATTTTATTTATCAATTTTTTCTGCCCGGCCTGATCTAATGGGGTTTTTAGAAACTTTGAGATAAGTTTTCTTAAAAAATGGTCCAACTAATTGGAGCCCAAAACTATAGCGTTCCAAGTTGGATAAGTTTGCGTATAAAAACAAGTTTCATGTCGATCGGTCAAACCCTGCGACCTGTGCAGTGCCCACAAACAAACAAACAAATAAAATAAAACAGACAGACAGAGCTCCGTGAGACTTGAGTGGAAACCTTCGCTAACGCTCATCTAAAAATATATTCCAATTTTTTCCGTGTGTTATTCACATTGTAATTTTTGAATTTCGAAACGGTAGTTTCTCCATATCCACTTAACCACTTGTTACCAAAAGTAGACAATTCCGAAAACTCTTGAAATATAATTATCAATAAATGAAAAATCAATCAATTGATTAATTGTTCAATTTATCTAAGGGCCCATAATACCAATAATGAAAATGTGTTAATTAGGCTAATTAATCAATTGCAGTACAAAAATAACATTAGTAACCAAGGGTAATAACAAGCTAATCCACTAATTATCGCTTAATCAACAAATTTATCATTCGTAATACTGGGCCTAAATAAAATGGAAACAACAATGTCCAGTTTATGTTAAATAGGAGAGAAAAGAAGATTTGAAAAAAAATGAAAAGAAGAATCGACGAGAGAAAATTAGTTTGGAGAGAACTTTTTATTCATGAAAAATAGAAATTATTTCAAGCTGTTTTATTTTTCACAAGTATACAATTTATACACATTTTTTAGACCCACAAAGTCATGACAGATGACTTGTCTGTGTGTTTGTTATGGTTTCAATACAGCTAGATCGCGGACACGGAATAAAAAATCAAATATAAATGAGTGACAAATCATGTGGAGTATATTGATAATTCAGAATTATAAGACATGGAAGACAACAATATTTAAAATCGTTGATAAATAACTAACAATAAGAAATATGATTATGACAATCAATTACAAGAATGTGTGGGTCAAATAAGTTTTTTCTCAATTTGGCCAACTCGATTTGGACTGATGGATGATGGTTTTGAAATCGCTCATCCAACTATTGTATTCTGAAATACTAGGCGAACGCAGCATTTGCGTGGTAGGTTGAGCGAGATATTCATATGAAATATAGTCGAAAACTCTACACACCTTGACTGGTCTTCGGTATCGCTCATCCAATTATTTGAAATTTCACAGATCAAATTACACAATAATTCTATCCATGCTTTTAAAATATTATGATTAATGAATACAAATCATAGAGTCCAACTATGAAAATATTCCCTAGAAATTCCTTTTAATTTTCTTTTTTTGTATTTTTCTTCATATCAAACTAGTTTCACGTTCATAATCATATTGTTCTTCTCTCACCAAGTTATGAAAGATGTAGCTTTCCATACAAAATTGGGCTTAAATAAGGAAATAAATTCATATTCTTTCACATGCCATGTGATGAAAATATAACTATATTGTATTTTATTCCATACTAGATTTATTTTCGAAAACAATCCACTATTTCAAGGTGAGATTCTCAAAATCAACTAAACAGTTGAATCGAATCGTGAATAAAATTTTCAGAAACTATGCACTCATAAAACCTTAATTCGATTATTTGTTCAGAGTTTTTCATAAACAATTTCGCCTCAAACAAAAAAAAATAGACATATGAGCATTTAAGAATTTGCGTTTCTGACCATTTGAGAGCAAAATGTTCTTTTCTTCTACTTCGTAATGAAATAATTTCAACTCACATTATGAATTGACAACAATGGCAACAACCCTTAAAACCTGTTTAACTAGTTATATGGCAACATTGCTTGATAATACGATGATTTACAAGTACGCAGATCAAACTACATGTTAGCTTCAAACAGAATCGTTCAAATCAGTCAGTATACCTGTGATGAGACTTTGCACCCTGACCCTCACCGGTTTCTAGAGTGTATGACAAGTTGCCTACCCCCCAGACCTCAGAAAAAAAGAGACTTTTACTTTTGCTTCAAGCTGTACATGAATAATAACAGCAACATTACTTGTCTTGATATTTGCGCTAGAACTGTGAATACATATCTCATCTCGGTTCTTATTGTACAGGACTTTCATGTTGAAACAGAGAACAATTACCACATAATCGAGTTCAAAGATAATAGGTATCAATGATTTTAACACAAATTAATTCGATTATCACTTAACTAGATTTATAAACAACAAGATTTCATTTGACTCGCTCAGATTTTACTTGGATTTCAACTAGAACCAAGTGGAACATTACTAGCTTTGGAATAGACCAGATTCATCAAGAACGTTTCGAATCAGACAAGAGCTGCAGCTGTATTTGTTCTTAATGTTGAGCACAACCACTTTAAATCAAACGATACTGTTAGTGTTAACCAACTAAACAGAATGTAATAAATTGGTGAATACAATAAGAAAAAACATGGTAAGTATACATGTGATTAATCATTGACACTGAAATTTCAAATAATCCCGAGACACGATATTTCACGTTGAGATTGTCATTCTTGAAATTAAACTCGACCTCAATCGAACACGTCATAGATCACCAAATGATGTACGCAGAATGTTCGGTACATGGAGAGGCAGCGGCCGCGTGGTCCTCGTAGCTCTACGGGGTTGCGGTCCATGATATCGAATCAACAATCTCTCGTGTTGAGATGCAATTAGGTGTTGACTCCGGTATCGAGAAGACTCATATCTCCGGCGTTCGACGTCAGAGTCCTCGACGTCACTTTCAGGATCGGCTTCAGAACAACGGTCTCCGGTGTCGCGTGATACAGCAATCGGCAGCTCCTCATGGTTTGTAAGTACTGGTGGCCTCTGAGGAGTCTAGCCACTCGTCGTAGAAACGTTCACCGTTGAACAGAGTAAATATGTTGGAAGGGTTCACGGTTGATTATCGATATGTATATTATAACTAAGAAGGGAATGTTCAGCAAGCCTTACACATATGAAACGAAATGTAGGCTAAGCATAACGAGAACTAAACGATGATATTATACACTGGAGCTGTTTATGCCCACATCGAATGTTGAGTGAAGAGGCAATAAAAGGCAATACACAGTGTTATAGTAGTCCACTTGATGTACAACTGTGCTCACCTCACTTCAACGTCGTTAGGAAATACACTGACATATTTCATTGTGTCTAGTCTGGATATAGACGCAACTGGCAATGTCTGTGACTGGGAGGACGTTCAAGTTTCCCGATTCAGAGCAATTGAATACGTGCGTTGTTTGCACACTCTCGTCTCTCCTAATCTCACAAATATCTACAATCTGCCCAAAAGTACCATCAATTGCACGAACATACGAGTCATTGGTTGTCTTTGGCCGTGTGTAACTTCTACTGGGAAAAGTACAGCCTTTCACTCTAATTCGCATGAATGATTGAAATCAGGGACTCGAAGTGAAATCGAAATCAAAATTAATTGATATTTTTGTGGAAGTGGAATCGAAATTAAAACTTTTAATCTACTTCCATGAGAACTGGAATCGAAATCGAAATTATTATTGTGAGATTGTCCGAAGTAAAATCGGAATTGGAATCGATATATTTCTTTCATCATAATTTTTACTCTAGTCGAATAGATTATTCAATAAGTAATTTTATTCTCTGTTACTATATGTAGATAAAGCTGGTAGTAAAACTCGACATTACGGAGTGAGCTCAAAACCGCCGAGCGGTTGCGACGTGTGATGGGTATGGTGGAACAGGGATGGTATCAAAAGAACTTCGCCAACACTAAACCTGTATGTAACACCGCTCTCGAACACGTGACTAAGTGCACCTGTGAAATGATGGTTATTGAATGCTGGAAATTCCATACAAGATTCATAATGGAGAGATTATCTTTTCACCAAACGAATACATTCTCGACCTACGACTTTTTGTGTTTCAACTCGTATTCCTGTACGGCAAACTGCAATACCAATACAATACCGTTATATTTTATTTGACGTTTGGTTAAATTCGTGGAAAACATGAATAATGTCATACCTCACAAATTACGGGAAGGATTGGTACTTGCTGCTTGATTGTAACTACAGATTGGAGTCTAGGTAGCCGCACTGTTTACTGAACTGATGTGTCTTCAGTTGTGGTTCTTTTCTCATGCTGTTCGCATGTGATTGTTGCACTCGAGGGGTGAATAGAAACATAAGTTTGAAACACATCAGCAGATATTAGACATTACTTCTTCGAACGCTTTAATTCTGCCCGTTATCTCTTTCTATAGGTCTTTGCTTTCATTCTGTTAGTGAATTTGTAGTTTGTAAATCCTATTCTGTCTATGAAAATGTGTTGATCAGTGTAAATAATGATGTGTAAATAAGATAAAGAAGATTTAAATAATTTTATAATTACTCCAACTCGTATTTATCAATTTAAACAATGGGAAGACCAAAAGTGAATTTTATTCGTGAACACTTCAAATTCAATACAAATGAATCCACTTGTGATGTGGAGGGATGCGGCTCGAAGATTAGGGTAAGCCGCCGACAAGGTTGCTTTCTCTAATTATTCAATACTTCGGTAAAAATGAAAATAGTTGGAAGCGAAATTCTAGCTGAAGGAAATTCAATGATTTACAATTTAAATTATTCCTCGAATAATTGAAATTATATGATGTTCTTAATTCTTATTTCTCAAAGTACAAAATAAAACCTTGTGAGATTGGACATTGAAATAATTTAGCATTCAAATATTCAGCTTCTTTGTTATTCTATTTTAAATCTATAGTTTGGGATAGAATACAATTGATTGAGGCTTATGAAAAACTGGAATTTGAATAGTGATTGAAATCAAAATCAAAATTGAAACTAATGTGAACAAAATAAGAATCGGAATCGAAATTATCAAGTCTAGAAGTGGAATCGAAATCGAAATTAATAATTTGAAAAATTGGAATCGAAATCGAAATTAATAATTTGAAAAGTGGAATCGAGATAGAATGTAATTATTTGAAAAATTAGAATCGAAATCTAAATCGATTTGTAGTATTGTTGGAAAAGCGGAATCGGAATCGAAATTTTTATTTACCAATGTTGGAAGTGGAAGTGAAATCGAAATCGAAAAACATTTCACTTCGAGTCCCTGATTGAAATGTCGATTCTTCGTCGAGAGAGAACTTATTTTTATCACATTTGTAACTAATTAGTTCGATTTTTTACTTTTTCCCAATGGTATAATTCCAGTGTCTGTCATTCTCACATTTCCTCTCAATGAGTCGAATACACGAGCTACAATTGGTCTTAAGATTGAAACTTCCTTAAGTGATGGAATACTATTGTTTATCAGCACTTTTTTGATAATTTGTCTCAGAAGACCTCGGGGACCTTTTTGTATTTTTGAATGGTGTGAATTCCTGCTTCAAATGGGAACGCTGATGTTGCCCATAGTGGCCCGCTCATTTTCACCGACTAAATGGGTCATCAAATGCACGTTGAATGTCATCGCTTCAGGTCCATACAGAACATGAACCTGCAACACGAATTCTTCGAGCATGTATTCTGCTTTTGCTAGAGTGTCCAAGGATATTTCATGTGATGTTGATAAATGCACTGATTCACAGAATGAAGTAAAATGTTCCAGATATTCTAATTGGACAACTCCGGTGAGACATGGTATACAATAATGCAATATCCACATTCTCCATTCGATGGCTTTCCGATTGCATCTTTCTGCTAGTGTTCGAGGTGTTCCATGCACTGTCATTGGAGACATGATCTTCTTCAACCGATCTTCTATTATTGATTTGAGCTTCGGAGAACCGATGTAATAGGGCATCTGTGGTGTGCGAGTCCATAGCTCCATGAGCTGCCGTGCAACTCCTTGAAGGCACGAGTGATGTAATCTGGGGAGAATCCAAAAACTAAATCAAACAACGGCAAATCGAATGAAGAAGATTTTTTTATTTATTCCATGCACCCATTTTTTATTTAGCTGATGTGGTCTTCCCATATCTGCACGGATACTGTCATCAGTTCGGTCATCATAGAAGTCGACATCAACACAATATGTTATAGTTCGCTCAATCAGGGTGTGAACAGAAACTACATCCGCTGTAACCGTTGAACTGTACACTACCCTGTAGCACAGGTCGTGCAACAGAGTCAATAGTACGTGCCGCTGAGAGTTCCATACCATTGACATCCGGTAAGCCGGGCCGTACGCCTGTTCCCTGGTGGAACGATGCCTGTGCCAAAGCCATTAAAGACCGCAAGAGAGCGCTTAGGTTCTTCACTAGGTGCCCGACGCAGATCAATATGATATCTTTTAAACGGCTTCGTGCAAAGGCTGGGCTTGTTATCAAGCAGGCACGGAAGACCTCCTGGCAGCACTATGTCTCCTCCATAAACCACCGAACACCTGTAACGAAAGTCTGGGAGAAGGTCAAGAAGATATCTGGTAAACATGTTCACTCCAGTATCAATGGTCTTCTGGTGAACGGCCGACTTGAAACTTCTTCCGACGATATTATGACGGCCTTAGGTAACCATTTCTCGTACGTGTCGAGTTCAGAGAACTACTCGGCGAACTTCCTGACAACGAAAGGCACGGAGGAGAGGAAATCTCTTGACTTCAGAGCACCCACAGACGAAGTTTATAACAACCGATTCAACCTGTGGGAACTGACGTCCGCAATCAAGGAGTCTAGCGACACTGCTCCTGGCCCAGACGCAGTTCATAACACCATGCTCAAGAACCTCTCTTCCGTAGCTGTCGAGCACATACTAAAACTCTTCAACAGAATCTGGTCGACTGAAGACTTTCCTGACTCCTGGCTAGAAGCCATCACTATAGCTATTCCGAAGCCCGGCAAAGATCGGAAGCAAGCATCTAGCTATCGACCGATATCGCTGACAAGTTGCCTTTGCAAGATACTCGAGAGAATGGTGAACAAGAGATATGTATGGATCCTGGAAACTAGAAATCTTATAGCTGTCGAACAGTCAGGTTTCCGCCGGAATCGTTCGACCTTTGATCATTCAGTTATACTCGAGTCACTAATCCAGGATGCCTCCATTTCCAAGCAACACCTTCTTTCAGTATTTTTCGACCTAGAAAAGGCATACGACACCACATGGAGATACGGTATTCTCAGGACGTTACATGAATGGGGCATTAGATGTCATCTTCCCTCATTCGTTGTGAACTTCATGTCACATCGTCGATTCCGAATTCGCCTTGATAGTTATCTCTCCCCACCATATGTACAGGAAAATGGGGTGCCACAAGGTTCTGTCCTTAGTTGTACACTTTTCCTGATAGCTATCGATGGTATTACTACATGCATCAAGCGACCTGTGAATTGTTCTCTTTTTGTCGACGATCTCGCGATATTCTACAAGTCCGCGAAGTTGAGTACGGCAGAGCGCCAGCTCCAACTTACTATAGATCGCTTGGAACGCTGGGGAGACAACACTGGGTTCAAGTTTTCGGCAACCAAGACGGTCTGCATTGATTTCAATCGCATTCGTGGAATCGGCCCTCAACCCTCGCTAATGCTATCTGGTGCGAATATCACAGTTTCGGAGTCAGTCAAGTTCCTTGGGATGACTCTAGACCAAAAACTCAACTGGAAGTTACACCTTCAGACCCTGAAAACAAAGTGCACACAGAGTTCGAACTTATTGAGAGTGTTGAGTCACACTACCTGGGGTGCTGATCGAACCGTCATGCTGAACTTGTACAGATCACTGATACGCTCGAAACTGGACTATGACTGTATTGTCTACTCCTCCGCTGGAACATCGTATTTAAGTACCATAAACACTGTACACAATGCTGGTATCAGGCTTGCCTTGGGAGCTCTCCGGACAAGTCCTGTTATTAGCATGTACTGTGAGGCTGGCGAACCACCTCTAGAACTGAGAAGACAGTATCTTGCGTTCTGTTACATATCTGCTCTCAGTGGAAAGCCTAGGCATCCTACGTACGGAAAGATCGTCCGACCTTCCTTCGAAAGACTCTATAACACTCGTGATAAAGCTACACGACCACTAGCTATCCGAGCAAAGGAGCTGTTGGGCGACCACTGAGCGAGCTCCCAGCCGTGTACGCGGCTGGATGCTGCAAGGTAGCTCCTTGGACCGTGCCTCGACCAGCCTGTCTCACAAAGCTGGCAATGCACGCTAAAGCAAGCACACCTGACTCTGTCTACAGGCAATATTTTTATCTGCTAGCATCTTCCTTTTCTGACCATGTCTTCATGTATACTGACGGATCAAAGACAGACGACGCGGTAGGTTGTGCGTTCACTATAGGTTCAACTTGTTTTAAATATAAACTCAACTCCTTGTGTAGTGTATATAGCTCTGAACTGTTTGCGATCCTTCAAGCCCTGAAACATATCAAGCAACACGGCCGAAAGAAGTTCTTGATTTGTACCGACTCGCTCAGTTCCCTGCAAGCCCTGGATGTGTTCTCATCAACTGACCATCTTGTGCAGGACATCCAGACCCTCCTTGCTGAGCTTGCAGCTCAGCGATGCGAGGTTGTCTTCTGCTGGGTGCCGGGGCTTGCAGGAATCCCAGGCAATGAGCGAGCTGATAAAGCAGCGAAGGAGGCTAGTCTACTCACAGCCACGTTCGATTCCCGTCTTCGTATAAATGACCTGAAGAACCTTTTTAAACGAGAAATGAGGAGTGCGTGGCAAGCATCGTGGGATAGTGTCACAAACAACAAACTGAAGGTTTTCAAAACAACAGTTAGACCATGGCACTCGTCTTGTAGGAGAAGCCGCAGAGAGGAGGTTGTTGTTGCCCGCCTGCGCATTGGACATACTCATTTGACGCACGGATTCATCCTGAGAAGAGAAGAGCCGCCTGAGTGTGAGGAGTGCCTTGAGCCACTCACAGTTCACCACCTCTTGGTCGACTGTGACAAGTTCCGGGGTCTGCGCCGGAGCCTGCGTATGCCGGATGACTTGTCACGGATCCTTGGTGATGACTCAGATAGTGTATCCCGTGTTCTTGAGTTCATAAGAAAAGCAGGACTTTTGAACTTGATATGACCTGACGTGTCGATGATCGTAGTTTTAGTTGCAACTCTTAGTGTGAATGTTCGTGTTTGTATGCATGCATTTATTAGTATGAGTGTGTGTGTATGTGAGTATGAATGCGAACTTGACATCTATCTTAACGGTACGACACATCTCTCTTGAGATTCATTCCTTTGGTTTTGAACAAACGAACAAAATGACGTTTTTTGTACAATCATTTTGTTCAGCATTAAGTGTATCTATGTGTGTATGACGATTTACATCATACACACAGTCGTTCAATGTTTTGTTCATGATATGTGTGTATGACATTTTACATCATACACACGTTAATTTCATTGTTCTATGTTTGTGGACTGAGTGTTTGACCATTTACATCATACACGTATCTGTTTTGATGTTCTGTGTTATGTTTTGTCCTTGACTCACTTAATGTGTTGTTTCCAACATACTGTTTGAATTGAATTGAATATTATGGTTTAACGGCGCGTCAACGACGAGGTTATATTGCGCCGGTAAATATTATGTTGATCTCACGTTGAAATGAACTGATTTAATAACTAGTAACACGAACATTGCACAATTAGAAACATGCTACGGTGTAAATAGCCGAAACACGTGCAGTAGAAACAAAACTAAATACCATATTGCGATCGTTCGAAATCGTTTCTAACTACATGACTAGATTTTTCACTAATAGTTATGACTTAAACCTAACTAGAGAACTAATAACAATAACAGTAAACAATTAAAAACCTGCTCCGGTGTAAAAGGCCGAAACAGGTAGAGTGCGAACTCGAATAAATAACACTTATATTAGCTTAAAACACCCAGACTGTTTCAGGAACACCATCAGGCGATCAACAGCCGCCTGGTCGTCACCAAGGACCAGCGACAGGTCCTCCGGCATGCGCAGGCGCCGGCGCAGATCACGGAACCTGTCACAGTCGATCAGGAGGTGACGAACAGTGAGTGGCTCAAGGCACTCCTCACATTCAGGCGGCTCTTCTCGCCTGAGGAGATGACCGTGTGTAAGCAGGTGTGTCCAATACGGATTCGTGCTAAAACAACCTCCTCCCTTCTAAATACCCTGCTTGAAGAGCTCCATGAATTGACAACTGATTTGATTGATTTCAGTTATTAACAGTAACCAAGTTCCATCGATTCTGCCATGAGTCATTTATATGTATTTTAAAATCATTTTCACATCACTTGGTGGGACATCCCTAAAATCCGTTCGTGTCCTAAGAGTAGCTTCCTTCGCTGCCTGGTCTGCCTTCTCATTGCCAAGTATTCCCGCATGACCAGGAATCCAGCAGAAAGCTACCTTACAATCACGAACCTTGAAATCGGCAAGGAGAGTTTGGATCTTCTGAATCAGTTGTTGGGTAGGGAAGATATTGGTTATGGCCTGTAGTGAACTGAGAGAGTCGGAGCAGATTAAAATAGTTATAATTCCTCGATGCTCAAGATAAGACAGCGCTCGATATATTGCGTAGAGTTCCGCTGTATAGACACTACATGAAGGATTTAGTTTAAATTGCACACTCACGTCACCCATTGTAAAAGCACACCCTACTGCTGAATTCAACTTGGAGCCATCAGTATAAATAAATGTGTAATCTTTATATGACTGGCACAGTTCATAGAAATATTGTTTGTACACTGAGTCAGGTGTAGTTGCCTTTGTGTGCTGGGCAGTTGTGTTAAGCACACAGGTTCAGGAACAGTCCAAGGAGCAGTTCTACTGAATCCTATGCCTTGGACAAACGGGAGCAGTAAATTGTTATTCTCTAATAATTCCGAGGCCCGAACTCCAAGAGGTCTGGTGGCATTGATTTTAGTCTCATATATCCTTTCATATCGTGGAGAAAATACTGTAGAGTAGGCTGGGTGTTTAGGCATGCCACGGAGTTTGGATATAAAGCAACATATGAGATAATCCCGTCTGACGTCTAAAGGAGGTTCACCGGAATCACAATTGATGCTAGCAATAGGGCTCGTTCGAAAGGCTCCTGTTGCTAGTCGTAATCCTGTGTTGTGAACCGTGTTTATTGTTTGCAGGTATTGATGTCCTGGCTGATGCGTAGACAATAGAACCATAGTCCAGTCTGGACCGTATCATGGCTCTATAAAGTCTAAGCATCGTCACCCTGTCTGCTCCCCAAGAAGTTCCGGTAAGTATTTTGAGGATATTCAATGATTTAAAGCACTTCAATCTGAGTTGTTTGTAGATGAGGCTTCCAGTTCAGCTTCCGATCGAACGTCATTCCTAGGAATTTGACTGTTCAGATACGGTGAGTTCTGCTCCTGAAAGCTCGAGTGCTGGCTGTGGTTGAAGACCTCTTAGGCGATTAAAATCAATGCAAGTAGTCTTGCTAGCAGAAAATTTAAACCCCGTCTCATTAGCCCAACGCTCCAATCTTGCCACTGTTAGCTGGAGCTGTCGCTCTGCTGTACTTAACTTGACTGATTTACAGAAAATCGCCAAGTCATCTACGAAAAGTGAACAGCTAACAGGTGACTTAATATTTGAGACTATTCCATTAATAGCGACAAGAAAAAGAGAGCAACTCAAAACAGAGCCCTGTGGGACGCCATTTTCTTGGTTAAAAGATTCTGATAGGGCATTTCCGAGTCGTACCTTGAAACGTCGTTTTGATATAAAGTTAGAAATAAAAAAAGGCAGATGTCCTCTAAACCCCAATGATGAAGCGTTCTTAGGATACCATATCTCCAGGTAGTATCATAAGCTTTTTCTAGGTCGAAAAAGACTGCTAGAAGATGATGTTTCGAGATGAATGCGTCCTGGATCATGGCTTCGAGGTTGATGAGGTGATCCATGGTCGATCGGTGGCGGCGGAAAACCGGACTGCTGTACAGCAATAAGATTCCGCGTTTCCAGAACCCACATCAACCTACGATTAACTAATCTCTCTAGGATTTTACACAGACAGCTTGTGAGCGAAATAGGGCGATAATTTGACGCTGACTTGCGGTCTTTCCCAGGTTTTAAATAGGTATATTGATGGCTTCCAACCAAGAAGATGGAAAATCATCAGAAAGATATATATAGTTAAACACACTCAATAGATATTCAACAGCACTCGGTGATAGATTCTTTAGCATGGTGTTGTGAACCAAGTCTGGCCCCGGAGCGGTATCTCTCGACTCGCGTATTGCCGACGTCAGTTCCCATGAGCTAAACCGATCATTATAGCTATGCAAATTATTACATTTAAAATCCAAGATTTCCGTTCTTCCACAGCTTTTGTTGTAAGAAACGTAGGAGAGTAGTGCTCTGAGCTTGAAACATTACTGAAATGGGCTCCTAGCGAAGTGGCTATTCCCTCTGGCGATGTTATAATATTATCATCAACTTCCAGACCAGATATGCCAGAACTGACATATTTACCGGATATCTTCTTCACCTTGTCCCATATCTTCGTCGTGGGTGTACGCACAGTAATTGAAGACACATACCGGGTCCACGACAATTTACGTGCCTGTTTAATAATATATCTGGCTTTAGCCCTCAGCTTTCGAAAAGCACTTGAGGTTCCCTGCTGTTGGATATTGATCAAGATCCGTAGAGCTCTTTTACGTTTCTTTATCGCTTCAGCACACTCGTCATTCCACCAAGGTACTGGAATACGGCCTTGGCTTACCAGATGTTAGTGGTATGGTCGCTTTCAGCGGCTTTTATGATTGTGTCTGTGACATAAGTCACCGTTTGTTGACTGTCAGGGAAGGTCTTATCGACGTCAAAAGACGACAAGCTCCCTGAACCGACACCAATCAGCGCGCTGAAGTTTCCACTTTCTATGTCTGTGATGATCATTTTGAAAGTTGTTGATATTCAAAAAGATCGGGTAGTGGTCACTACCACAAAGATCGTCATGCACCTTCCATTCATAATTTAATGATATAGAAGGTGAGCATACGGCGAGATCGATCATTGAGGTAGTGCCATACCCAGTGCTGAAATGGGTGGCTGAACCAGTATTTAAAAGAACCAGGTTGCTCGCAGTTAAAAGGTCCTCTACAAGAGAGCCTCTACCATCTGTATGATCACTTCCCCACATATCATTATGAGCGTTGAAGTCTCCGACTAATAATATTGGGGAAGGTAGTTGGGATAAGAGGTTATTCATTTGTACGGCTGTTACTCTGTCAGCAGGTGGTAAGTATAAGCTGCAAATCGTGGTGGGCTAGGGAGGGACACTCTGACAGCCACTGCCTGCAGAGGCGTCCGCAAGGTAATCTCCTCTGCATAGCAACTGTCATGGATGACAATCGCCACTCCTCCACTAGCCCTCTCACACGTAACTTTGTCTTTGCGGTAAAAAGAAAAACCTCTCATGGTAGACACGTCTGTTGGTTTGAAACGAGTCTCTTGTAGACACAGACATTTACAATTAAAATTGGAAATAAGTAAACGAACTTCTTCGGAATGCGCTCGAAACCCGTTGCAGTTCCACTGCAACAAGGCCATGTTCTTAATTTACTTTTTCCTTTAAACTAAAATTACCCGAGACCAGCTCGGGCAAATACTAATATTACCTTCTCTTTAAAAAAGAAGTTTTCCCCCCAGACGGTTTACTGGGAATACCGGGTCAGCGGCAAAGTCCTTCCTCGTCTCAGAGGCATTCTTCGACTCCTCTATTTATGTTGAGGAATTTGAATCCCTGAGTGTCGGATTCAGCACCCGACCACCGATCCATCAGCAGCGTCGGGAGCAGAACCCGACACAAATGACTCAGCTTCGTCGTCCTCATCAGCTACCAACTGCATCTCAACAGTTTCAGCCTTAGCTTCGTGGAGAAAATGTGTTTTCAACACTTTGGTCAATTCCTGTAACTGTGCGTGCAAATCATCAATCTTTTTATTTGCGATGAAACTAATTCTTCCAATCTTGCCTGATTCGCCATCAGTCTCGCATTCTCTGCCTTCAGCGCTAGCAGCTCTGCTGATTGCTGGGTTGTTGATCCAGCAGCAGTAGCCTTCGCAAAGGTAACTGGAAGGGACATTGATGGGAATAAAGATTTATATTTCAATCGGCATCGCGATATGAAAGCCTTTCTGTCGTTCTTAATTCGCTGATTTTCTTTTCTTCTAGCCACCTCCTACAAGTTTTCGACGACGCTGCGTGTCCATCACCGCAGTTGACGCAGTGAGGACCGGACACGCGAGGAGCTACTCCATGGTCGGCTAAACCGCAGGAAGGACAGGTAGGTTTTCCTCTACATCGAAGCTTTGTATGACCAAACTTCTGACACTCGAAGCATCTCGAAGGGTTTGGTATGTACGGCCGTACAATCATAGAATTATAGCCAACTAATAATTTGGTAGGAGGAGTAGAGGTCGAAAAGGTCAGTATATAAGTAGCTGTGTCAACTTTCTTGCCTTCCACATGACGAGATATCTGATACACATCAGTCACATTCTGACTGGCAAGTTCAGTCTTAATCTCATCAGTGGTGCAGCACATCAAATCATGACAGCTTATTACTCCCTTAGACGAGTTAAGGAAGGAATGAGCTGTAACAACGATAGGGAAAGTTCACAGAAGATGTTGCTTTCAGCAGAAAGAGGAGGTCTGTATATCAGGGCGGTTTCTACCAGCAGCACTTTTTTTCTCTCGAATTTTTTCAGCACTTCGGACTTCTCCGGCAATTGCTCGCAAGCCTTTCTCTATTGCAAAAGGTGATACATTTGAAAGGTCATCTTATCTGTTCGCTCGATTAGGAGGAATCTTGGTAGTTGTATATTTCTTGAGTTCAAGTCTCTTAAGACTGATCTCGTGGTAGTCGAGTCTCATTAATCCTCGTGGTCGTTTTTTTTGGGGGGGAAGGTTGACAATTGAGGGGATCCATGCACGATTTGGGGACAACCTATCACAATTACTTGGCTTACTCATAAGAGTAGGGGACCCACCTAACCCATGTCAGTACTACCGCATAGGGCCTTGTAAACAATACGGGTCCACTCCATGCTATAGCATGAAGTGGAGCCGGTAAATGATTTCCCGTTCAACAAGTGGCGGATAGGAAAAGTGCCAATTTTACGTCCGGACGCTTATAAGCGCAATTGATCTTCTTGCAAAACAGAAGAAATGATATTGTCATACAAGACCAACTATTAGGCTCATACAACCAACGCCACTTACTCACGAGCTCGGTTTCAATCTAAACCTATTAAAATTCCCAAACCGTCCAGTGCATTTTCCCTTTTTCGTCCCATCGGGGCGATTTTAAAACGATGGGGGGGGGTCAAGAAAGAAATGAAAGGTAAAAAAAAAGGGGGGGAAATTGGAAAAAAAAAGAATGAAAGGTTTAAAGGAAAAGGAACCCC
>OU015469.1:599770-646988 GCA_907164805.1 Brachyptera putata
TGTCACAATGGTCAAATTATTGGCCTACTGATTTTTCCCTTGTCTATTCCTTTTTTGATACTGCATCAGTTAATTAAATTCTATTAGTTATTTAAACCCACTCTTAAATCGGCATTCGTTTTATCCCCCATAGATAAAACCCTTTGCAGTGTGCAAAAAAAAAAAACACTTTTAAAATACGTAGTTAACTTTGTCTATTCAATAATTAAACACGAGGCTACTGTGCCGTGTATAAATTTTTTTATAGGGGGGTATCTTCAATTCTTGCTTCGACAGTGACTGAAATAACACAATTTTTGAAATTTTCCAACTTAGGTTATTTCTTTAAAATTCCTTTCAGTCTGGAAAAGGGGAAATAGCCCTAATTGTTGTACCATGCTGTAGTTAAAATTTCGATTTTTTGAAAATAAATCCCCCTTAAAAGTGCCCCCTTGACGGGGTGGTGGTGGTGGGGTTTGTTTGGTTAAAATTTTAAAACAGTCTCCGGCGTAATTTTTATCTCCCCTGGGGTCTCCTTTTGACGCAAAAAAACCAATTCCTTCATCGCGCCTTAAAAACCTAACTTTCCCTTCATGTAAAAGAAAAAATAATATCATACGCATTTTAGATTCGGAAAAACCCTCCCCCCCCCCCAAAGGGACGAGCCGCCACTGCCCTAGAAAACTTTAACTACCCCCTAGACATCGCTACTTTTATCAATCCTAAAATTTCACTGTACCCTAAATTTCACTGGGAAAAATTTATCAACCCCACGCAATTATAGCTTTCAAACAAACTTAAGTTTCACTTTATACCATAAATTTCACAGATGACATTTTTTAACCTCACTCAATTACTGCTTTCTCATATTTATAGTTTCAACTCGATACCATAAAAAATTTTTACTAATAACAATTTTACAGCCCCCACTAGCAATAAAACTTTTATCAAACTTATAGTTTACTCGATACCCTTTTTTTCCCGATATAATTTTTATACTAACCTCACTACAAATTTCCGTTTCATAACTTTAGTTTTACTCGATACCAAATTTCACTTGAATCATTTAACCAACCCACTAGCAAATTTCAGCTTTCGTCGATCTTATTTTTCACTCGATATTAAGATTTCACTGATAACATTTTACCAAGCTCACTCCGCCAATTTTCTTTTAGACTAAAGCTTCACTCGATACCTAAATTTTACTAATACATTATACAGCCCACCTAGCCTTACTGTTTTCGTCAGATCTTATAGTTTTCACTTGATACCATAAGATTTCACTGATACCATAATTTCCCTAGAAACATTAACTAGACCTCACTACATTACTGTTTTCGTCAGATCTTATAGTTTCCCCTCGTCCCAAAGATTTCCCCAACCCAAACAAAACTGTAAGATCCGATAAAGTAAAATGGCTAGTGGGTCTATAAAATTTATCTAGGAAAATTTTATGGTATCGAGTAAAAACTATAAGACAAATAAAAGCAATAATGGCTAGTGAGGTCTATATAATTTATCTATGAAATCTTAGGGTATCAAGTGAAAATAAGATCTGATGAAACAGTAATTGCTAAAGGCTATATAAATGTTATCTAGTAAAATCCCAGATATCGGGGAAAATTTAAGATCAATAACTTATGGCTTTGAGGTCAGTTCAAATGTTTTCTATGAATTCCTAGGAACAATAAAACTAAAAGGGATCTGATGAAACCACGTTCGGGTCTTGCAAGGTCAAATATGAAGGTCGTATAAAAGTGTTTAGTAAACTTTTGGGATCGGGGGGGGAAACTATAAAATAATACAGCTTGGGGGCTAGTGAGGTTAGTAAAATTTTTTATATGAAATCTATGGTATCGATGAAACTAAAGATCTGTGAGAGTAGTGACGGCTTGGGGTCTATAAAATTGTTATCTATGAAATCTTTTGGATCGGTGAAACTTATGTCTGTGAAAGCTATTATTGCTATTAGCCCAGTTTAATTTTTATCTAGTGAAATCTTCTGGATCATTTAAAATATATCTGATGAAAACTAGTAATTGCTGTGAGGTCTATATAAATGTTTTCTAGTGAATCCAGGTATCGAGTGAAACTTTAAAATGATGAAAGCTAGTGATTGCTGTGACGTCTAGTATAATTCTCTAGTAAATCTTTGGGATCGGTGGTGATCTATGGCTTTCTTAGACTTGGAGAAAGGGGTATGATAGGGGGGGCCCAAAAGAAAAATGTGGGTTTTTTTGGGGGAGAGAGGGAAAAGGGAAGGCTTATCGGCGAATCAAATGTATGTATCGAAAAAAATGTGATTGTGTGAGACGGGGGTAGGGGGTCGGGAAAGGTTCAATTTGTGAAGGTTCGACAAGGCGTGTTTTACCCCCCCCGCTGTTTATATAGTAATGGCCGGGTTTCGAAAAATGTAGAGACAAATGAGTGAATAGTCAAACTTTAAATTTTGCTGGATGGTGTGTGGGGAAAACTAGAGAGGAATTGCAGATCAAGATTCATAAGGATGAAAACAAAAAGGGGTTTGAGAAAAAGTAAAAGGAAACAAAGTGATGACCATGGAAAAGAAAAAGCAAAAAACGTCTGCTGGGATCAAGTTTTGGAAAATGATGAACGAATAAAGGTTCAATCCTTGGCAGCATACTCCCCAAACAAGGGCAAAAGTGGATGAGATGCAGGAGAGAAAAAAAAGCGAGCATTCTACAGGCTTAGAAATTCTGTGGATGAGTTTTTCCCCTAAAAAAAAAAACTAAATGTAAAAAATGTATTTCCTGCCAATTTTAACTTTTGGTGCTGCTGTCGGGGGGTATGAGGGAATGAACCACTCAGGCCTGATTGAAGTTTTTGGGTGTGATGGGTTCAAAAATGGA
Source organism: Brachyptera putata (assembly GCA_907164805.1). Lineage (NCBI taxonomy): Eukaryota > Metazoa > Arthropoda > Insecta > Plecoptera > Taeniopterygidae > Brachyptera > Brachyptera putata. Next base: position 602,620 of record OU015469.1, read on the forward strand.
TAAAATTCGGGGTAGGCAATAAAAAGTGAGCGGGGTAGGCGTTGCATTCAAACGGGGAGGAGAGGGTAAAGGGGGTTCGGTCACATAAGAGATGGGAACCCAAGAATAACCAAGGGGGGTATTCGAGGCGGGTGCGTTTGGGGCCGGAAGTGGGGGGACCGGAGAGCGGTGGATTGGTTCATCAAAAAGGATGTACTGAGAGAAGAAGGTGGAGGGGGTTTGAGCGGAGGACATTGGGGAAAAAACAGGGGGAAGAATTGTTGGAGCAACCGGAAATAGAGAAAGGAGAAGAGAGGATGAACGCCAGGTGGCCGCCGTTTCTGGAATCCTGCGGGCCCAGTGCTGGTGGGGAAAACCACCCCCTGCCCAAATTTTTTATTTGGAAACGGTTAGATAATCATTTTATTTTTATTAAACAAATTAATATGGGGACACCATCATTTTCAGTTTCCTGTTGACATTATTCCCCATATCGTAAATTTTGTGTTTTCATATTGTATAAATTTAAAGGAAATAAAAAAATAATAGGCCATTTTTATTATTATGTAAAATTTTTAAAAACTAAAATTTCCTTATGTGGGGGAAGTTAGTATGGCGAGAAATTCTTAAAAAACTTTTAAAAAAAAAAAAACTTTTAAAATAAGTCTAAGGCTTTACTTTGATATCCCTTTTGAATTCTTAAATTACACAATCTATTTCTGCCAACCCTGTCGACTCAAAAAAAAGTTAATATTCTTTTAAAAAGTTCCCCTTATTGGGGGTTGCTTTCTCCCCGGGCAAACCAGACTACTCTTAGAATTGGGTTTAATTTAAATTACAGTTGTTTTTAAATTTGATTATAATACCCCAAATACTACTCTCTTTGCTATGATGTGAATTTGTTATATATTGGCATGGGCCTGGCTAAAAATTTAAAACAGTAAAAAATTGGTTCAGAAATTTAATTCCAAAGATTTATTTCTGTGAAAGGTATCCCTTTGGGTAGAGGATATCCCAAAAAGCCTTTTTGCTTGGATTTCCAGCTATGTATATTACGCCCACAGTTCTGGTAAAACACATAATGAAAATATGGTTTTCAGCATAAATATTGTTTTTTACAGGGGGCGAGTGCCGCCGCACCCACATCCTACACCAGATGCTTTTGAAAACGAGCACCCAGGGACTGGCCTGATGGATCCCGGCGAGGCAGCCGTGGAAGTGGTATCACAATACGCTTTCCAAAAGACACAAACACAAACACGTCACTGGGGAAGTTCCCTATATTTATTTCAGAAAATCATTTTAAAAACAGCAACCACCATTTTTTTTCTCGCCCTTTGCACCTAAACATCAATAATAATTTTCCCCAAAACGAATGAAATAATAAAATTTGAAAGTACCGGTAGATCAAAATGATAAGAATCAGCCTAGCTATCTTTTTATATTAGGAAAAGTACATTGGCTATATCTACATGATTATAATTATGTGCTTTGTGGTAGAAGAGAAATGACAAATTTAATTAGGCATGTTTTATTTGTTCATGTTATTTATGTTATGAAAATATTCATGGTGATTATTGGTTGAGATATTCTACCCGTGGAATAGACCTAAGTTTCAATATTGCATGACCAACAGTTTCTTATTGGTAAAAATAATCATGATTTATATTAAAGACTATTACTTTCTTTGAAAAGAATGTTTATATTTAGTCGTTGCATTTCAGTGGCTGTTTTTCAACAGAATAATGTCGAGGCCTAGTATACTATCAATAAATATATTACCGGTACCTATGCCGGTTGTCAACATATTAAAACTAAGATAGTCATGACTTTAACTTCAATTTTATTGGTGTTCATTATTTGACAGGCCAACATCAACATCTACCGTTATTAGCCAGGGTGAGCGAACGGCTAGTGCAATGGAGGAGATCCGCGACCTCATGCAACAGACAATGGTCGCAACAAGGGCAGAAGAGAACAATGCCAATATAGCTGCTGCTCTGGTAGCAATAGCAATATTTTACACAATTAGAAATAACGCTTCAACGGCTAAAACTATGTCCAAGTTTTAATTAGTGAAGTTACTTGAATTCAATTAAAAAGCAATTGTTATATATATGTCATGAGGCAAACGGTCCTAACTTACGACAATTGATTATTATTCCAGAAAACTGGTTTTCTAATCAATTGCTGTAATATGACCCTAGCCAGATATGAAGTTAAAATTAGAAACTATGTGTTCTCATTTACTAACTAAGAGATTTCATCATCAGTTCAAGATTGTTGGTTCAAGGCTGAAAGTCGCATGATATTAACGTAGATTTCCCTAAGTTTGTTTATAATAAACAACAAACGAAATCAGTAATAGCAGAGAGAAATCCGAGTTAATTGGCTATAGTGGTAGTGATACTCTCCCGAAGAGATCACAATAACCACATAATAAAGATCACGGTATTGACAGATTTCGAAATACTCACTGATAACTTTTGACCATTATTATATAAAAAGCGGACTTTGGAGTTAGGCCTATTTCGGAACTAGGACAATGAGGGGGCTGGAAACCCTCCAATTGAGATAACCCTATGTTATTGTCTTCAAAATCTCGTATATAAAGTGAGTGTTTTCCTAAAGAAATCAGTCGATTCTCCAGTCGTACCCAGTCAAGATCAGTCGATTCTCCAGTCGTACCCAGTCAAGATCACGTCGATTCTCCAGTCGTACCCAGTCAAGACCAAGTCGATTCTCCAGTCGTACCCAGTCAAGATCAAGTCGATTCTCCAGTCGTACCCAGTCAAGATCAAGTCGATTCTCCAGTCGTACCCAGTCAAGATCACGTCGATTCTCCAGTCGTACCCAGTCAAGATCAAGTCGATTCTCCAGTCGTACCCAGTCAAGATCAGTCGATTCTCCAGTCGTACCCAGTCAAGATCAAGTCGATTCTCCAGTCGTACCCAATCAAGATCACGTCGATCGCCAGTAATTGTAGAAGTACTCTGTCGTTGAAATATCTCTGAACCAACTATTCTTCATACTGTAAGTGTTATATATATTTTATTGTCTACACACTGTCTTCAACACTTTAAAACTAATTCAGGTTTTAGATTATTTTGATAGAGTCTATTTCTCATCAAGTTTATATTTAATAGTGGTCTTTGTGTTCTGACCCTATATTGCTCTCATTGAAGTAACTTCATTAATTTACGAACTCCTTTGAGTTGATCAGTTCTTGTAAAGAGTATAATTATTTTTGGATCATAAAATCCACCTTTATATCGTTTTATTTTAATTTTTATAATCTTTTACTTTATGTTGTATATTCTCTTCTTGGTATCGGAGCTAACCACCTTATGACCGAACCAATATCTATGTTATGTATTTATTAAACATATTCAATAAATATATTTCTTATCTTGAGTTCTAAAAGTTCTTATCACTTACTAAAGTTATAATCTCCTGACCTCTGAACTTAACTATAGTGCTCTCGCTATAAGAGTTTATCATCTTAAATTCTGGATTCACCTACCGACAGCAAGGATCTACGATTAAATTATAAATCATAAGACCATCATACTTCGGTATTTTGGCTCCCATGATATATAAATAATAAATTCCATTTACATACACTCTAGTTATATCGGTAGGCCTTATGAGAAAATAAAGATACTGTAACACCATTTAATGTTTATGTAATTACTAATTAGTTATTTAATATTGGTACGGCAACTTACAAAATCGATAGTAGGCCTATAGGTGTACTATTGATATATATATATATATAGATAAAATTATATATATAGATAGATACAAGGAGTGTAACAGGATCAACGTGTGCTAGATACCCTACCCTTACCGAGATCACACATCAAACCTCTGAGCAATAAGCTGTCTCCGCATGATCACAGCATTGCGGTCATTCCTCTGTGGTTGGTTATCATCAATAATAACAGGTATCCGATGCTGCATAATTGGTTCATCCAAAAGGGGAACATTCCTTTGGATGCACAAATCATGCAGCACGCAGCACGCAGTTATTATGCGGCAACACTGCAACACTGCCCCCGCTCTCGTCAATACACCGGAACCTGCTTGTGAGCACTCCCAAACAGCGCTCAATGACGCATCGACTCCTCGTCAGGCTACGATTGTATCTGCGTTCGCCTTCGGTGATGGGAATACGTATTGGATGAACAGATGCACATCCAAAGTCATCCAAAGTATCACCTGTAAAGTTCAAATTGAAAAATTAGAAGAGTGGAAGAAGACTTGTCAGTAGAGTTTTGTCTTCATTTCGGTAGGACCTATTTGGAAATGTCGAACACAATACCTGATCGGTCTGCACTTCAAACGCGACGCGAGTCAGTGAGACGCTTCAAAAAAAGTTGAAATTTATTCTTATTCATTTTTATGAAACTAGACTACCCAAGTTCCTCAAAAGTAAATTTGCATTATTTTTGCCCTAAAAAATGAATTCTCAGTTGAAAGCATCATCTTGATTTAAAACCTCTTTGAAATCAGAAAAGGGTTTACTAGTTATTAATAAGGTCTACCGAGGCCTCTCTCGTTGACGAAAAGCCTCCTCACTTTGTTCATGTGACGTCACTACTCGAGCAAAGCGGGTTGCATACCAGCTCCCATACTGACTTAATTATTTGTTTTAATTAATCCAGTGAGCCAAGTGAGTTGACACTGTCGATTCATACCTTAGAATAGGCCACTCTACTAATAGTTAGAAGTTATTATGAGAGTCCTGTGGGCCTTTAAGGTGTTTAATTAATATTTACGGTGTTAAGGTTTTGTATTCAAAAAATGAATTAAATTATGTATGCATACCGAGAAGCCAGCCTGAAGGGACGACGCCATCATCGAGTTGCTGTTTGAGAGCGCTCTGGCTGTAGATGAACTGGTCACGTGTGCTGCCCGGCCAACGAGCAATCTGCTGGCCAGGAGCACACAACCTGGCAGTTGATACTATGGTTCCGGTACCTATCAACAAAAGCAGGCTCATCCTCCGAAGGTGCCTTCACATTTATCAGTGTGCCGTCGATGACACCAATAACATTTGGAAATTCCAAAATGTCATGAATTCTGAAAAAAAAATCAGCATTAGACATAATAATAATATGTAGGTACAATGCATTGCTCAAGAAACAACTAGAGATTTAGATAGCCTGGTCCAACCGTTACACGATAGAGCGTATCAACCGTTTCTATCATCAGCCACGAGCGGGGTTTGAAAGTTATTTATAGCATTGTGTCATTCGGGAGACCGGGGTTCGATTTTTCCGCGATGGTCGACCATCCTGACAGGGGTTTTTCGTGGTTTCCCTCTGTCGTTCAGGTTAATACTGGGATGGTTCCTTAACAACAGGCCACAACCGACTCCTTCCAACCATCCGAAAACACCTAATGAAATAACCTCTCATCTGACCATCCCATAATCTCATGCCTATATCATTCACCGACGCCAATAGATCGTAGTCATCAGTAGAGAGCGTCGTTAAAACCCAATATAAAAAAATATAGCATTGTGAGTGTATTATAAAGTCATTGTTCGAATTCAAAGACATTCACGTCAAACATGGGTGGTTGGGTCTGTGTGCCCAGACCCTCTTGTGTTTATAGGTTTTCATGCCTTATGCATGATGTGTTTTTATTATTTCAGACGTGAGAATTATTGAATCTTTCACGAGCTTGTGCGTGTCTAATAATGGATTTATTTTTGTTCTAACTTATACGATAAATGCCTTCCCGGGCCACGAACAGGCCAACGAAAAAAGATTGCTAGCAAGTATCCGCTCGAAATGTAACAACCTAAGTAGCAAGAGCAAGCCGTCATCCAGCAAAAATAATGACAATTTATAACTTCAACGTTGATTCACAATGTTAGGCAAGTGACCAACTGTGAGTGAAAAAATAAATATGGCAAAATACCAAAAATTTGAATTTATAGAGCAAAAAACCACTGTACCCCACCCACCACTGTTTCCCTTCCTATGAAAATTTTTGATTTTACATTGATTTTTCTGTACGTAGGGGGATAGGCCTAATTACTTGTGCTTATCCATTTTTTACTTTTTTGACCAAAATTCGAACTTGCGTGTACACTTTTAGTGGATATTTGAATAAGGGAGTAAATATATTCTGGTCAATCAAATCAAACATCAAAGTTGTGAAACAAAATATTTCCTTCTAACATCAAGAGGAAAAATGAATGCAATTATATCGGCTGAAAAGGCTTTACAATAAGAAATTAGACCGAAAAAAGACTAAAAACCTACAAAAGAAACTCTGAAAAAAGACCTAAGTTGTCAAAAATGTAAAAAAAAAATCAAGGCAAAATAAACATGTTTTCGCAACGTGATGCATGAAACGTATTAATATTTCATTTTTGAGTACAATTAAGCGAAAGAAAAATGGATACGTCTCGAAACATCCTAGCCCTTCTTATGATCAATCATTGATTAGGACATCATCGATTTAAATATTCCAATACGTCGATATTGAATTATAGGCGTATAGTATTAGAATGGTATTTCATATGAATAATTACATGTCAATAATTAATATGAATATTTATATGACAATTATTTTTGGCAATATTTTTCATTAATATTCGCCCTCATTTTTCATGAATATTTATTTACCCTCATTTTATATGAATATTTATTTGCCAATAATTTGAATGAATGTTCATTTGCCAATAATTTGAATGAATATTTATTTGCCAATAATTTGAATGAATGTTCATTTGCCAATAATTTGAATGAATATTTATTTGCCAATAATTTGAATGAATGTTTATTTGCCAATAATTTGAATGAATATTTATTTGCCAATAATTTGAATGAATGTTTATTTGCCAATAATTTGAATGAATATTTATTTGCCAATAATTTGAATGAATATTTATTTGCCAATAATTTGAATGAATATTTATTTGCCAATAATTTGAATGAATATTTATTTGTCAATAATTTGAATGAATGTTCATTTGCCAATAATTTGAATGAATATTTATTTGCCAATAATTTGAATGAATGTTCATTTGCCAATAATTTGAATGAATATTTATTTGCCAATAATTTGAATGAATGTTTATTTGCCAATAATTTATATGAACGTTTATTTGCCAATAATTTGAATGAATATTTATTTGCCAATAATTTGAATGAATGTTTATTTGCCAATAATTTATATGAACGTTTATTTGCCAATAATTTGAATGAATATTTATTTGCCAATAATTTATATGAACGTTTATTTGCCAATAATTTATATGAATGTTTATTTGGAATATTTTTTATGAATATTTATTTGCCAATACTTTCATGAATAATTATTTGGCAATATTTTTTATGAATACTTATTTGGCAATAATTTATTTGAATGATTATTTGGCAATAATTTATGGCAATATTTTTTATGAATACTAATTTGTCAATAATTTATGTGAATGATTATTTGGCAATAATTTATGTGAATGATTATTTGGCAATAATTTATGTGAATGATTATTTTGAATAATTATGTAGCAATGCTTTTTTCCTTGAATATGTGAATAATTTTTGGCAATGATTTTTCCTTTCTGAATATTTATTGCCCAATATTTAATACTCAATGATTTTGTCCAAAGAAAGCATTGACTGAAAAATCATTTTTTTTTTATACTTCCAATATTTTTTTTTCATGAGGGATCGATGACTTGAACCACCCATTGAACAACCAAGGGACAACCAAGGGTGAAGTTTTGCTCCTTGTTATTAGTTTTGTAATTCGTCATTCGCTTTCCGCCAAGGCAATGGTAGATCTGTTCATTGTGATCAATGCTGTTGTTGGAAGAACTATTTCACACCTTCCAAGTACAAAGCGGAACAGTATTCAAACAAAGCCTTCAGAGAGTCTCCTTCCATTTTTCTTCATCGGCTTATAAAGGCATTATATACACTTTGAAAGGATGTCTTTCCGAAGTATCAAAAAAACGCTTTTTCTGTGCAGACTGTCAACTCTGGAACAATCTATCATTTGACACTGGCAACTTTTTTACTATCCTGAATATATCCACCCAATTGCGACAGTTTTTGAAACGCCCAAATATCCAAGAGCAAGTGATCACTGAACGAAATTCTGACTCAGACGTGATAAAAGACGTGTACGATTCAATTCGATACAAAAACATGATGCAACCCGGAGGAGAATTGGAGAACGATAACAATTTTAGCTACAACTTCAATACGGACGGTGCACCAGTGTTCAAGTCCTCGAAGGCTTCTATGTGGCCAATTCAGCTACATCTTAATGAGCTGCGTCCAGAAGCCAGATTCAATAATACAATTCTGTGCGGTCTCTGGCTCGCAAAGTTTGAACCAAACACGACCGTTTATCTGAGTAAATTCGTGGATCAGCTTAAGAGACTATTCGAACAAGGCATGTCCTGGAGAAAAGGTGAAAATGTGATTACATCTAAATTTATTCCGTTTTGTTGCGCTGTGGATTCTGTCGCAAGACCGTTGTTGCAGGGCAGCACTCAGTTCAATGGCTACTATGGTTGTAACTTTTGTCTGCATCCAGGTAAGGCCGTTGAACGAACTGTGAAGTACCCAGTAGACGTCGACATCTATGACGATCGGAGCGATCATCAGATTCGGATTGAAATGAGGAGACCACAGCGAGTGAACAAAAGATGGACCAATGGTCACCTTTGTTTGACTTGGTGTGGGGGGTTTCTCCCGACTATATGCACTCCTGTCTACAAGGTCATGGAGCTGTGGACCCGAACACCGCAAATGACGTATTATATTGGTTCGCCAAGATGTAGAGCGATTATTGACGCTGGATTATGTAAGATCTCCCCCCCTTCAATCGTACACAGGACTCCACGCTCACTTGAAGAAAAATCCAATTGGAAGGCCACTGAATGGAGAATGTGGGTCCTGCATTACTGCTTGCCATGCTTAACTGGCGTTTTGCAAGTCAAATATCTTCAACACTTCGCTCTGTTCTGTAATTTACTGTATCTTCTAACCACTCTTGAAATATCACGTGAAGCTGAAGGCATGTTGGAAGAGTTTGTTCTGCAAACGCAAGTTTCGTATAGACCGGACGCAATGGCTTTCAATGTACATCTGATGACTCACTTGACCAAGTCAGTGAGGATGTGCGGTCCGCTCTGGGCTTCGTCAGCGAGCCTTTCGAAGCTGGAATAGCAAAAAGATAATTGTAAATAACAGCATCCCATCATTCGCAAATGTTCTTCAATTAAGACCGGCTATACTGAACGCGTCTGATTCGATGAGGGGAGCTGTTGCACTAACAGAGACAGGGATATTGCCTCTTGGTGTAGGAACTCCTTGCTCCGAAATCTCTACAACCATAATGAATCAATTCTGTACAGTCGAGCCACTATCATCACTTCAATCTTTCAATAGAATCAGAGTAAAAGGAAACACGTTTCATTACAAAACAAGGGTGAGCGCGCTCACCCTTGGACACCCTTATATAGAAAAAAAACCTTAAATTGATTGCTTCTATTGACAGAAAACCTTAAATAGATTATTCTGTAAAAATAAATTCTCAAATTGATTGTTTCTATTGACAGAAATCTTGAATACATTGCTTATATTTACAAAAAAACTTACATGATTTCTTCTATTGACAGAAAATCCTGATTAATTAAATTCCATCGACAACAGAATATAGTTCCTTTAGTATTTTGCTTATAGGCCTATCTAGAACTTTTATTAAATGCTTCTTTTTCCATGTTGCTTGACCTCACCAACAGCTAGGTTATAGAGGGAACAAATAAGCAGATGATAAAGAAACGGTGAGGTGATGATAGATGAAACGACATTTTAAAAACCCCAATCTTACACAGGATTTGAACCTGCGGCCCTGGAACCAGAAGCAGATACGCTACCTCTAGACCTTGAATGTATATATATATATATATATATATATATATATATATATATATATATATATATATATATATATATATATATATATATATATATATATATATATATATATATATATATATATATATATATATTTATACATATGGCTTCTAGTGGGTATAGCGTCTATAGACAAACTATAAATAATAGAATAAAATGGTAAGTTGTATACTGGAATAAAATACTGGAATACTGTATACTGGAATAGTGGAATAAAACATTGTATGATCTCTTCTATTTACAGAAACATAAAAAAAAAGTTTAATAGCAATATTTGTATGTATAGTGGTCTCAGTTTTGTGTATCACATATTGTGTTCATATAGTCGACATGCATATTATTTTCAAAACATGTACAAATGGCCTAAAGTCCATTCATATAAGCGCGTTAATGATACAACGATTCAACTTGAACCAAACGATACACAAAATTACAAAAACTTCCGCAATTTTATTATTTAGATCTTATTTTGGCTTGATTGATTTCAAATTATACTAGATATATTTTATTTATTATTATTGGATGAGTGAAGCGAAGACTCAATTTCACTTGACCCGAAAAAAATGTAATTTTTTTTTTTTTTTTTTTTTCGCGCTCTACAGGTCAGCCGAAAATTCAAATTCGATTGAAACTTGGCATGCCCATGTGTCATCATCTGGATTGAATCTCATTAGTTTTTATACGCAATCGGTTGCACCACTTCTGAGAAAACTAATTTTCCATTTTCCAATTAACCCATAAGAATAAGCCAGAGAAGAATTTTCATAAAAAAAAATGTCCTTCAAAAAATTTCAAATTTTCACCAAATTTCAATATAATAATGATACATAATATATATATATATGCATATATAATATATAATAATATATATATATATATATAATAATGATACTTTCTTTATAGTTGATTAGTTCGTAATAACTCTTGATGTTACGTACACAAAAAACAACCAATCACTGAGCAATTATTGGCAACACGTTCACAGCCTGCTCGACGAAAGAATTACGAATTCTCTTAACAAGAACGAGAGTTACATAGCGAAACGAGCTCGAAGGGAAACTGGTCTGTTGTAGTGATGCCGCAATATAGCGAAAAAATCGATACGTCGATTCGATTCGATATTTTTTATTCCGATTCGATTCATCGATTAATCGGAAGTGAGAGAATCGATATTTGAATTTGAAAAATCGATTTCTCAAATTTAAAATACCGGTAGAGCTATTCAAGTTTTCAATGAATATTGTGTGTAAAATACTTGTTGCAGCAGGATCAATTTCTATTGCCAAGTCACTTTCAATGAATGCAAATATTTCATGTAAGACTTTTCGTAATTTTGGTATTGTACTGTATTGTATCTGATTTTAATGAAGTTGGATCACCAACTCTTGTGAACAGTTGACAACAAAGTGGTTTCTGTTCAATTGGGAAATATCCAGAATATGAATTGTTTTCTGGCGCCTAGTGTTCATCGCGAAAGTCCGTTAATAAATGAAAGTGGAAGAGCGGAGACAGGTGGCGAGAGTCGAGAGCTGTACATAACCCTACGCTACAAAATTATACTTCGAAAACAAAATATAATTGACAAATTTAAAATTAATATAAAACATCGAAAATCGGACGTGAAAACATCGATTCAGCAATATATCGGAACCAATTGTATCGATTCAAAATCGATGTATCGAAAGGAAATGAATCGATTTATCAAAATATCGATATAGTCTACGGCATCTCTAGTCAGTTGCCATTGAAGTGTTGATCTCAATGCTGTTGCTGTTCTCAGTCGTTTTTGATTGTATGAAGTTATGTAATTATAATGTAATATAATTAGTGAAGCCTTCGGGTACCCGGGTACCCGGGTCGGGTACCCGTCTACGTTCCGGGTAATTGTGCTAACCAGTACCTATAATATAGAAAATAACTTTTATAAATCACTCAAGCTACCGAGAGAAATTCAACTTTGCATTCTACATAAGTTTTTCACCTACCTTCCCACACCTCCCTCAACTTGTCAAAATGCGCTCGTCAATCTAGTCGCACCACCTACCGTTATCTGTGGTCACACGTGCAGTGTACTGAATCCCTCTCCTGTCACCCACTCTCTAGTTGCCATGCAAATACTATTCTTTACCGAGAACTGAGAAGCATATATAGTCAACCCATTACCTACCTCCACGATTTGAGGGTTTTGTCAAGTATTTCTTCTCACTCCGCTGTTGTTTTTCAGCTTGAATAGGTCCTTGTATATTTGCTTGTTTTGCAGTTTGTATGGACTTGAGTGGTGTTATTGTTGGAGTGAGCATAGCGACGTGTGTTTAGTGTTATATATATCAAATTGAGCGATTTTTTTATCGATCCAATTTTTTTTTAGATTACCCGGGTAATACCCGGGTAATTTCGGCGGGTACCCGGTTCCTAATTTGTTACCCGAAGGCAACACTAAATATAATTATTAATAAACCTACGAACTGGAAATATTTACTCACAAAACTACAAAAGAGAAACCAATCCAGGCCCTAGCACATTGTAGTGATAACATTTGCATTCAACATTTGTGGAATAAAATTGACAAAATTACTGTGAAATGATGTAGGCATAGTATTAATATCAATTTGACGCTGTATGATCGTGGGATGATATGTTTAGTTGCCCTGGCCTATGTTTATTCATAATTTTTCTATTATTTAGCTAAATATTAATGTGAGAAGAAGCTTTGAAGAAGAAGAAGAAGCTTTGTAAATTGAAATAGTAGAATGCATGCAACCTAACCTCACCGAACCATTGCGTTAACCTATAACTCAATGCCTGAACGATTGGCAGCGGGCACACATAGAGGGTGGTGGAAGATGCGGAGGCCTTGATATGAGTAGCTGGTCCACTGCCTCCGTGTTGGACGTTATAAGCCGGAAGAGCGGCGGCTCGCAGGTGTTCGGTGACGTCCTCCACGGACACATTCAAAAGAAGCCTAGCCTTTGAATTGTATGTCAACTTCAATTAGAGCTCAATTATCTTGTAAATTTAATGACACTGATAGTTTCCTTGATGTTTGCTCATATAGCACTGCTTGCTTGTCGATTGTTGCTGATTGAATTGAAATAGGTAAGAAAAAAGGAATGTAATTATCATTAAATTCATTTGAAACCAGGAAATAAAATGAACAAAACCGTTGCTTATAGAACCAAAAGTGGGCGGTACGCCAAAAAGAAATTCGGTTTTTATTGAATTATAGAATATTTACGCTGGGCCTATGTGGACAAAAGTTATTATCGTTCAATGTTAGACCGTAACCAATTACAATTTCAAAGCGCATAAATTATAATATACGTAGAAAACCAGCGATTCTTTTACGCATGAAAAAGTCAGCGGATTTTGAAAACCTATTCCATTACACACTGGGTGCATGATCATAGCAGTTTTTTCTTCATTTGTTGATTAGAAAATATACAGGCTATGTGGACAAATTTTATGAGTATGTAGTCGAAGATTGTAGAAATTTGCATAACCCAAGCGCAATAATTTTACATAGAAATTTAATTCTATAGAAATTCAGCGATTCTTCGCGACGAATAGGTGTTTTTGGTCCCTCTTATTTCAGCCAAAACATATAAACTTGTGTGTTTCCATTTCCACAGTATGGTGAACACGCTGAAAAACTGAGTGAATATTTACTTTTTCAAGAATTAATAAACTATATGAAATTTGATGATAAGCTTGAGTTCAGTTATTTGATCTCTATTTTATTTCTATTCGTTGAGCCATAGTTCAGAATCAAATAATCTCACGCTCCAAACATTCGTTATAAACTTAGGAAACTGTAATGCATTTATGTAGGCCTATTCTAATCCCAAAGTAGTATACAATCTTTTGAATTGATGTTATTTGCTTAATTGAACATTTTTGAAAAAACTAATCCTTTGGGTCTAATTTTTCAATTTCATTACCCAACAATGTTCAACAGGCATCGACAAACAACTGAGTTCAGTTTTCAACCTTCAACGACAGACCATACTAATTGATTTTATTTCAGTTCAGGCCTTGTCCTAATCCTAAGGAATATTTTGAATTTTCAAATGACAGCCATGAAACTTCAATTCATAAGAATTTAAGAAACCATAGGTATTGCAATTTTCTCGTAATATTATTATTATTACGGCCTACTGTTGGATTATAAACTGAGCTTGTGGTGACTTAAATGGAGTAGACCTCCACTGAACGCGGTAGTAACTTGAAATTTTACGTCATGCCAGAGATGGCCGGTCAATTGTGATTGCAAAAATATATTGTTTCAAAATTAGGCCTGGTAAGGTCAAGTTTTTCAACATCCCCACCTTCTCTGTTATCACTTGTATCAGTTTTTCTGCCACCACTGAACTTGTTTGTTTGTTGAGAAATCTACTTCGTATTTTTGTGACGGAGGCAGAGATGAAGATGGTCGATGACGGGGATTGAACCTAGGGCCGCTATCTGCCACTCACTGATCGACCTAGTCTTCACCATATGACCAACAGAGTAGGTTAATGTTTTACCTTCCTCCAATCATTACAAACATGGTGTTAACTAATTCAAAAATGCAAAATTTCAATGCAATTGCTCCTGAATTTCATTAACTAAGGTCATCAACTCAATCAAATTCAAATGAAGAACTTCATGGCTTAGGCCATACAAGAAATTTAAAACTACGTATAATAGGAACGTCACACTTATATAAACTCTGCCGTGCGACTGTGTTGAACGAATCATGAACAACCCATTTCAACTCTTCCGTCAATTTGCCTACGAAGATTTCGTCAAATACTGCAACTAAAAATTAGGCTAGGTCTACTTAAACTACACCATTAATTTGTGAACAACTAAATGCACACTTCTTTTATAGTGTATTTATCCATTATTGCTGGGGCAGCCACAGTACAACTAAAGATAAATTACTTTCAGTGTGAATTGTTTGCACCACTAGGCCTAACGACTGTCAGCATTAAGCAAATATCAGAATGCGCATTACAATGAATCACGGTTGATCATAGGTCTACTGTCGTAAAGAAAGAAAGAGGTGTAATTTTATAATTAATAAGACTTTGAGTAGCCTAGGCTTCTAGTTTTGAATAGGCCTGTTGCTTTTATTGAATTAGGTTAGGTTAGGTAAAATTAGTTTAAACCTAAGCATACCGGTGCACAATTTTTTGAAGTATGGAATAGGCCTAGCTGAAATTAATGATCGAATTGGGCCTAGATATCCATCAAGATCCAAATCTAGACTCACAGAAAATATGTTTTCATCAAATGAAATGACAGTGTAAACATTAACCTCCAACTTAACCTCTATCATAAGATTATTTTTCACAATGACAGGCTGACAGCTGATTCTGAACGGCAGAACCACGAACTTGAGTTTGACAACTGACACAGCTGTGAAAGAGGAAGCAGTTTAATCGTGAAATTAATGGGTTATAATATTACTTTGAGGTTATTCTCTTGTGATAGTATTCATTGTAGGCCTGCCCTATGTAGGCCTACATTTTAATTCATTGGCTAAACATTGCTGTGAATTGATAGAAGAAGAAGTTAATGGTTTGTATGCTGGCTAATTATACCTGTAGGCAACCTAACCTTAACGAGTTAATATTACAAATGACAATGATACAGAAACAACATTACATAGGCCCTACCATTTCAGTGTAATTACATGGCAAAATACCATACGCCTAATATTATTGCCCATTATGGTTTCATAATAAGAGGAAGCAGAAAGAAGGAGAAGCAGACGATGGAAGGAAGACGGAATGGCTCACCGGCTTCGAGATCGCAAGCAGCCCTAGAAACGACAGTGGAGCTAACCTCCACCCCCAAACCCGACTACGTTGGATTGGGAGATTAGAACTGATTTGAATGGTTTCAGACTTCAATTATAGAGGCCCAAATGAAATATTACCTTTGCCTATGGCCTACCTCAGCGTAGTATTTCACTCCATCTTCATTCTTGAAGACTTTGACGTAAGGTAACAAAATACGGTTAATGTGTTAATGATCTATGTTGATAATGAATTTTGTTCACTGTGCAACTCAAGAGGGCAGTGTCATTATTTCAAGTAGGCTCTATTCTGTTTGTCCAAAGAAAAAGATTCAATTTGAAAAGATATGTCAGCTGATACACATCCGTTGTTTATGCTCGTTACCATCGTTACGAGAGAACCAAAAGTGGGCGGAGCCAATTTTTTCGGTTTTTATTGAATTATAAAATATTTAGGCTATGTGGACAAAAGATACTATCGCAACGCGGTAGATTATAACCAATTACAATTTTGAAGCGGTCAAATTTCTATTTTACTTGGAAAACCAGCGATTCTATAGAGCCCCCAACTAAAACTCCACGCCAACAATGGAGGTGGGTGTGGCCTAACCTGTTTTTTCTGAAGTATTCTTTGATTATTTAATTAGAAAATATACAGGCTATGTGGACAAATTTTATTACTACCTAGTCGAAGATTGTAAAAATTTGCATAATCCAAGCGCAATAATTTTCAATTTACGTAGAAATTTTGCGATACTAGGCGACAAATACGTGTTTCCGGTCCCTTTCTGGCCAAACATATAAGTGTGTTTCCACAGTGTGGTGAACACGCTAAAAAACATCAGATCTCAGAAGAAAAATGACTCCTACGTCCGAACAAATAACGGCAAGACGTGAACGAGATCCGCATGAATGGAATGTTTTGAGTGAAGACATGCTATTAGAGGGAGAGGAAACAAAATTGAGTGTGAAGGTTTTTAGAAGAAGATTGTTCAAAAGTCATATAGAACAAAGAAGATGATTCACACCCTTCCTCATATTTTATCTCTCTAACATTTTCATAACATATTTACCATTATATATATATATGTATGTGTTGTATATGTATATATATATATATATATATATATATATGTGTTGTATTATATATAGTATATTATAGATATATCTATATATACATCTATATGAAACTATATATGTATATGTATGTATATGTAATATATATAATATATATATAATATATATGTGTATATAATATATATATATATATATATATATATATATATATATATATATATAATATATGAATTAAGCATCATTCTAATTATATATTGAAAAATAAATAATTGAAAAAATTAATCCTCGTCACCGTCAAAAGACAATTGCAAAGGGAAAATAAAAAAAAAATAAAAGGTTTTCCCATTTGGTTATTACGCCTTCAAAAAGAGGTGTTTCTATCATCACCCCCCACGAGCGGGTTTGAAAGTTAAAAAATTTTATAGCCATGTTGTCAATTCGGGGAGACGGGGTTTGCGATTCCCACGATGGTCGGCCCATCCTGACAAGGGGTTTTTTCGGTGGTTTTCCCCTTCTGTCGTTCAGGGTAATAATGGGAGGGTTTCTTAAAAACAAACAGGACCAACAAAAAACGGGACTCCTTTGCCAACCATCCCAAACAACAAACCTAAATGGGGAAATTAAAACCTCTAATTTATCATCATTACCCTAATCTTCAACGTAATCCATTCACGGGACAGCCAATAGATCGTTAGCATCAGTACAGTGCGTCGTTTAAAAAAAACCCAATTAAAAAAAAAAAATATAGGGGCCTTGGTGAGTGTATTATTAAAAAGTCATTGTTCGAATTCAAACAGGACAATTCCCACGTCCAAAACTGGGTGGTTGGGTCGGTGTTGGCCAGGGAAAACCCTCTTGTGTTTTCTAGGTTTTAATGGCTATGCATTGATTGGTGGGTTTTATGATTCAGGGACGTTGGACAGGGGAATGAATTGAATGTCCTTTTCAACGAAGGCTTTTGTCGTGTTAATTACCCCCACACACATGGATTTAATTTTTGTTTGTCTTAACTTATACGGGAAATAAAAAGGGCCTTCCCGGCCACGAAACAGGCCAAACCGAAAAAAAAGAGTGCTAGGCAAGTAGCCGCTTCGAATGGGTAAAAAAAACAAAACCTAGTGAGGCCAAGGGAGCAAAAAAGGCCCGTCAATCCAAGCAAAAAATACAGGACATTTTATAAAACTTCAAAACGGGATCCAACAAACTGTTTCGGAAGTGGGACACAAACGTTGTGGAGTGAAAAAAAACATGAAAATTGGACAACATTACCAAAAAAAACATATTGGAAAATTATAGAAGCAAAAAAAAACCACTGTTTACCCCCACCCAACCACTGTTTTTCCCTTTTCCTATGGAAAAAAATTTTTGATTTTACATTGGATTTTTTCTGTACCGTAGGGGGGATAGGGCCAATAACTTGTGCTTATCCCTTTTTTTACTTTTTGACCAAAAATTTCGGAACTTGCGTGTTACACTTTTAAGTGGGGATATTTGAATTAGGGGATAAAAAATCTAATCGGGTTCAAAATTCAAAAATTCCAAAACATTCCAAAAGTTGTGAAAACAAAAAAATATTCCTTCTAAACATCAAGAGAAAAATGGGAATGCAAAAATTAATTAGTCGGGCTGGAAAAAACAAGGCTGTAACAATAAGGGAAAAATTAAGGGACCGGAAAAAAAAAGGGGGGAATAAAAAAACCTACCAAACAAGAACACTCTGGAAAAAAAGGAAAAACCTAAAAGGTTAGTCAAAAAAAATGTAAAAAAAAAAAAAAATCAAAAAGGGCAAAAAGTAAAAACATTGTTTTTCGCAAAGACGTGGATGCATTGAAACACGTATTAAAACATATTCATTTTTGGGAGTACAATTAAAGCGAAAGAAACAAAGGATTAAGGGGTTCGCGGAAACATACCAAAAGCCCTTATTATGATCAATCATTGGATTAGGGGACATTTCATCGAATTAAAATATTCCAAAATACGGTCGATATGATTATGGGCGTATAGTTATTAGGAAACAAATGGTTAATTCATATGAATAAATTACAGGTTGTCATAATGTAAAAATATGGATAAATTTTATTATGGGCAATTATTTTTTGGGAAATACATTTGTCTAAAATTATTTGCGGGCCCTCATTTGTTTTTTAAGTGAAATACTTATTTTACCTCCATTTTTATATGAATATTTATTGCAATGAATTGGAATGAATTTCATTTGCCCATTAAATTTGAAATTGAATATTTATTTGCCAAATAAATTTTGGGAATGAATGTTTCAGTTTGGCCATAATTGAAGAATATTTATTTGCCAATAACTTTGATAATTTGGAATGGGGTTTATTTGCCAATTAATTGTTGAAATGGAAATAGTATTTGCCAATAATTTGAAATGCAATGTTTATTGCCCAACTTAATTTGATTATGAAATATTTATTTGCCATAATTTGAATGAAGTAGTTTATTTTGCCAATAATTTGGGAATGAAATGATTTGCAATTAATTGAAGAAAATATTTAATTTTGTCAATAATTTCGAATTGAAATGTTTCAATTTTTTGCCCAATTAAAGTTGAAAAGTGCAATGTATTTGGCCAATAATGTGAATGGGGAATGTGTTTCATGTTGCCAATAATGTGAAATGAATATTATTTGCCAATAATTTGGAAATTGAATGGTTGTTTTTATTTGCATTAATTGTCATATGAACGTTTATTTTGGCCATTTAATAACATTTTGAAATGAATATTATTTTGCCAATAAAAAATTTGAATTGACATGTTTATTTTTGCCATAAATTTATTTATGGAACGGTTTATTTGGCCAATAATTTGAATGATATTTTATTTGCCAATAATTTTATATGAACGTTATGACCAATAAAATTTATAATGAATGTTTGAATTTGGGAAAAATATTTTTTGTATGAAAGATTATTTGCCAATACTTTCCTGGAAAATATTTTTGGCAATATTTTGTATGAATACTATTGGCCAATAATTTTATTTGAATGAGTATTTGGCAAAGAATTTATTGGCAAATTTTTTTATTGGGGAAATACTAAAATTGCAAATAAATTTATGTGAATGATATTGGCAATACAGTTATTGGGAAGATATTTTTGGGCATAATTTATGTGATATTGATTATTGAAAAATGATGTTACAAGGCAATGCTTTTTTTTCCTTGGGAATAGTGGGAATAATTTTTTTTGTAAATGATTTTTCCCTTTTCTGACTATTTTAATTTTTTTTGCCCACCAATACTGTAATACATTCAAAGATTTGGTCCAAAAAGAAAGCATTGATGAACAAAATCATTTTTTTTTTGTTATACTTTCCAATATTTTTTTCAGGAGGGGATTCGATGACTGAAACCACCAATTGAACAAAACCAAGGGGGAAACAAACCCAAAGGGTGGAAGTTTTTTTGCTCATGGTTTATTAGTTTGTTAAATTTTCGTTCAAAATTCCGCTTTTTCCCCGCCCAAGCATGGTAAGAAATTCTGGGTTTGTCAATGTGATTTCCCACTGTGTGGTTGGGAAAGAACACTATGTTCACACTACAAGTTACAAAAGCGGGAAAAAACGGGTATGCAACAACAACCAAAAGCCTTTCAGAGGAGGTCGCTTCCATTTTTCTTTCCATAGGGCTTATAAAAGGCCATTATATCACTTTGAAAAAAAAAAGGAATGTCTTCCCGGACAAAGTATCAAAAAAAACGCGTTTTTCGGTGCAACGGGGCCTTGTCAAAACTCTGGAAAACATCTATCAATTTGGGGGGGACAACTCGGCAACTTTTTTTACTATTCACTGAATTTATCCACCCAATTGCGGACCGGGTTTTTTTGAAAAAACGCCCAATATCCAAGAGCCAAAAGTGATATCACTGAACGAAAAATTCTGGGGACTCAGGGGGACGTGCTAAAACGGGGGGGCGTTGTACGATTTCCAATTTCCGATAACAAAAACACATGATGGCAAAACCCGGGGAGGGGAAAAAGAATTGGTGGAAGCAAAACGCATAAAAACAAATTTTAAGGCTTACAACTTCAATAAGGGGGGGACGGTGGCACCAGTGTTCAAAATTCTCGAAGGCTTCTATGTGGGGGCCAACAAAATGGTTTCAGCTACACTTAAAGTGAAGCTTTGGCGTTCCCAGAACGCAAGATTGCAATAATCAAAAATTTGTGCGGTCTTCTGGTCGCCAAAAAGGGGTTGAAAACCCAAACAAAAACACGGGGGGGGGACCGTTTATCTGAGAAATTACCGGGTGGGGAAATCAGCGTTTAAGGGGAGGGGGGGGTGGGGGGGGAACCTAATTCGGGGGGACACAAACAAGGCATGTTCTGGAGGAAAAGGTGCAAATGAAAAATGTTGATTACATCTAATTTATTCAGTTTTGTTGCGGTGGGATTCTGTGCAAGGGGACCGGTTGGGGGGGCCAGGGGCAGCACTCAGTTCAAAAATGGCTTTTACTTATGGTTGTAAACTTTTGTCGGATCCAGGTTCAAGGGGCCGTTGGGAAAAAGAACGAACTTGTTGAAAATACCCAGTAGACGCGAACAATCTATGGACACGATCGGGACTGGGGGGCGATCTCGATGTCGTATTTGGTGAAAATCTGAGGGGAGCCCACAGCGAGTGAACAAAACAAAAAGATGGGGGAACCAATGGGTCCCCACCTTTGTTTGGGAACTTGCTTGTTGGGGGGTTCTCCCGGAATAACTATGAAACTCCTGTTCTACCAAAGGTAATGGGAAAGGCTGTGGTACCCCGGAAAAAAACAACCGCACAAATGGGGGAAGTATTATAAATTGGTTGCGCCAAGATGTTTTAGAAGCGGATTATGGGGGGGGACGGTTGGATATGTAAGAATCTCCACCCTTCAATCGTACAACAAGTGGGGGGGGGGAACTCCACAGCCACTGGAAGAAAAAATTTCCAAATTGGAAGGCAAATGAATGGGGGGAGAATGGTGGGGTGCCTGGGGCCAATTTACTGTTGCCATGCTAAAAAATGGCGGGTTTTGAAAAGTCAAAATATTTTCTTCAAACACTTGTCGCTCTGTTTCTGTAAATTTTTGACTGTATCTTCTAAAACCCACACTCTTGGAAAAATATCAACGTGAAGCTGAAGGCATGTTGGAAGAGTTTGTTTGTTCTGCAACGGGCAAAGTTTTAGTATGGGGACCGGACGCAATGGCTTTCCCAAGTGTACAATATGGATGGGGACACTCACTTGACCAAGTCAAGTGAGGTGGTGTGAGGGTCCGGCATTTTCTGGGCTTCAGTTTTCAGCGAGCCATTTTCGAAGGGGGAATAGCAAAAAGGTAATTGTTAAATAACAGCATCCCAATCATTAGCAAATGTTCTTTTCAATTAAGGAACACCGGGCTACTTTACTTGGAACGCGTTCTGATTCGAGTTGTGTTGAGGGGGGGAAGCGTGTGCACTAAAAACAAGAGACCAGGGATTATTGCCTTTCTTTGGGGTAAGGGGACAAAAAAAAATCCATTGCTCCGAAATTCTCTAAAAACCATAAATGAATCAATTCTGTAACGTCGGAGCCATTGATCATCACCTTCCAAATCTTTCAATAGATCAGAGTAAAAAAAGGGAAAAACCCCCCACGTTTCATACAAAACAAGGTTGAAGGCGCCGATCACCCTTGGGGGAAAACCTTATAAGAGGGGAAAAAAAAAAAACCGTAAAATTGATTGGGCTTCTTTGGGGGGGACAGGAAAACCCCTTAAAATAAGGATTTATTCTGTAAAAAATAAATCTCAAAATTGATTGTTCTCTATGACAAAGAAATCTTGGGAATACCAAATTGCTTATATTTACAAAAAAAAAAAATTACATGATTTCTTCTATGACAGGGGAAAAATTTCCTGGAAATTTAAATTAATTTCCATCGGGACAACAGGGGGGAATATAAGGTCCTTTAAGTATTTTGGATTTATAGGGACTATCTAGAAACTTTTTATTAACAATTGCTTCCTATTTTCCATGTTGCTTGGGGACCCTCACCAACAGCTAGGTTATAGAGGGAACCCCATAAAGCAGATGATGAAAAAGGAACCTGTGAAGGTGTTGGCATAGGATGAAAAAAAAGAAATTTTAATAAAAACCCCAAATCTTAACACAGGATTTGAAAAACCATGCGGCCCTGGGAAACCAGGAAGCAAAGAAGATTACGCTACGCTAGGGACTGGACTGTATCTAGGTATTAGTATATTAATTTATATCTTATATATATATATATTTTTGAACATATGGGGGACTCTAGTGGGTAATAGCGTTTTTCTATAGACAAAAACTATAAATACAAGAATAAAAAATGGTAAGTTGTGATAATGGAATAAAAAAAATACTGGATATGTCTTACGGGAATAGTTGGGGGGAATAAAAAAACAGGTTGTATGAACCTTCTTATTTACAGAAAAACATAAAAAAAAAAAAAAAAAGTTTAATAGGCAATAATTTGTATGTATAGTGGTTCTCCATGTGTGTATCACATTATTGTGTTCATATAGTCGACATGCATATAATTTTTTCAAAAACATGTTCGTACAATGGGCCCTAAAGGTCCAGTCAGTAATAAAAAGCGGCGTAATGGATACAAGGATTCAAACTTGGAACCCCAACACAAAACGATTTGACACAAAATTACATAAAAAACTTCCCCGCAAAAAGTGAGATTTAGGATTCTTTTTTGGCTTGATGATTTTTCAAAATTATATAGATCTATTTTTATTATTATTATTGGATGGGGGGAGTTGACGAAATAGGGGGGACTCAATTTTTCACTTGGACCCCGGAAAAAAAAGTAATTTTTTTTTTTTTTTTTTTTTCCGCGCTCAAGGTCGCCGCAAAAATTTTCAAAAATTCGATTGAAAAACTTGGCATGCCCATGTGGTCCCAACATTTCATCTGGATTGGGGAATTCGCATTTAGTGGTTATACGGCAAATCGGTTGGCCAAACCACTTCTGGAGGAAAAACTTTTAAATTTTCCAATTTACCAATTAAAAAATCAGCATTTAAGAATAAAGCCAGAGGAAGGACTTTTTTTTCATAAAAAAAAAAAATTGCCTCAAAAAAAAAATTTCAACTTTTCACCACAAATTTTCATTATAATGATACATAAAAAAATAGATCTATTATATGGGCATATTATTAAAATTTATATTAAATTAATAAGATATATAATATTATATATATTGATACTTTCTTTTATAGTGGATTGTTCGTATAAACTTGCGTGGCTGTTCCGTACACAAAAAAACAAAACCAAATCCACTGCCGCAATTATTGGCAAACCCACGTTTCACAGGCCTGCTCGGACGAAAAAGAATTTACGAAATTCTCTAAACAAGGGACAACGAGAAGTACATAAAGCGAAAAAAACGGATACGCTGCGAAAGGGGGGACAAAACAAAAAAATGTTTCTGTTGTAAGTGATGCCGACAATATTAGCGGAAAAAAAATCGATGACGCGGATTCGATTCGATATTGGTTTTTATTCCGAAATTCGATTCATCGGATTAATGGAAGTTGAGGGAGGGGAAAAATCGATATTTGAATTTGGAAAAAAATCGGCAGTCTCTCAAAATTTAAAAAAAAAATACCGGTGAGCTATTTCAAGGTTTTCCAAGGGAAATATTTGTGTGGTAAAAATACTTGTGGCCGGCAGGGATCACAATTTTATTATTGCCAAAAAGTTCACTTTCATATGAATGGCAAATTATGTTATGTAAAGGGACTTTTGTATTTGGTTATTTTGTTACTGTATTGTATATGATTTTAAATTGAAGGTTGGATCCCACCAAACAACTTTCTTTGTGAAAAACAGTTGAACAAAACAAAAAAGCGGTTTGTCAAATTGGGGGAAAATATCCAGGAACTATGAACTTGTTTTTTTCTGGCGGGGGCCTAGGTTTCAATCGCGAAAAAGGTCCGTTAAATTAAATGAAAAGGGGAAAGAAGCGGAGGGGAAAGGTGGGCGAGAGTCGAGGGAGTGTTAAAAAAACCCTTTTACGCTAAAAATTTATACTTTCGCAAAAAACAAAACAAAAAATAATACATTGACCAAGAAATAAAAATTAATATAAAAACATCGCAAAAACATCGGGGGGGGACGTGAAAAAAATTAGAATTTCAGCAAATATTATCGAAAACCAACAAAATTGTATCGATTCAAAAATCGGGGATGTATCGAAAAAGGAAAAAATGAAATCGATTTATCCAAAAAAATACGATTATTGGGTATACGGGCACTTAGGTCAGTTTGCCATTGAAGGGTTGATCTCAATTGCTGTGCTGTTCTCAGCGTTTTGCTTTTTGGTATGTGAAGTTTAGGTACATTAAATGAAATAATTAGTGAAGCCTTTCGGGTACCCGGGTAACCCGGGTTCGGGTTTACCCGTTTAACGTTACGGGGAAAATTGTGCGAAAAAAAAACCGTACCTATAATATAGAAAAATAACTTTTATAAATCAATTCAAGTAACACGAGAAGGAAAAATTAAAACTTTGCCATTTCTAACATAGTTTGTTCAACCTACCTTACCCACACCTCCTCCAACTTGTCAAAATGCGCTCGTCAAAATCTACGTCGCAACCCATTACCGTTATCTTGTGGGGTGAACACGTGGGGCAAGTGTTACGAAAATCCCCTCGTTTTCCCTGTCACCCACTCTTGCTAAGTTGGCCATGCCAAATACTAATTCTTTTAAACGAGAACTGAAGAAGCATAATAAGGGTCAAAAAAACACCATTCACTTAACCTCCACGATTTGAGGGTTTTTTTTGTTCAAGTATTTCTTCTCACTCGCTGTTGGTTTTTTTCAAGGCTTGAATGGGGTCCTTGTTATAAATTTGCTTGTTTTGCAGTGGTGTTTGGACGTGAAGTGGTTGTTATTGTTTGGGGTGGGAGGGCATAGCGGGGGAAGTTGTGGTTAGTGGTTATAATATTTCAAATTGAGCGGATTGTTTTTTGATCGAATCCAATTTTTTTTTTAGATTACACGGGTATACCGGGAATTTCGGCGGGTTTACCCGGTCCCTAATTTTGTTACCAGAAGGACAACACTAAAAGATAAATATTTAATAAACCCTCGAAACTGGGGGGGAAATATTTATCAACAAAAAACTAACAACAAAAGGAGGGAAAAAAAACCATCAAGGGCCCTAGCAACAGTGTAGGTGGATAAAAACATGTGCTATTTTTTTTCAAACATTTGTGGAATTAAAAAATTTGGACAAAATTTTATCGGTGAAAGGATTGTAAGGGCAAGAGTATTAATATCAATTGACGCTGTTTTTGTATTTGGATCGTTGGGGATGATATGTTGTGGTAGTTGCACATTTGGACTGGTTTCTCTAATTTTTTATTGATTTAGCTTAAAAATATAATGTGGAGAAGGAACGCTTTTTGAAGAAAGAAGGAAAGGAAAGCCTTTGGTAAAAAATTGGAAAAAACAAATAGTTAGATGCATTGGCAACCAACCCTCCACCCGAAAAAACCATTGGGCGGTTAAACCTAACAAAATTCAAATTGCTCTGAAAAAGAATTGGCCAGAGGGGCCAAACACGTATTTTAGGAGGTGGTGGGGAAGATGCGGCCGGCCTCTTGATTATGGAGTAGCTGGGTTTCCACTGCCCCGTGGTTGGGGACGTTAGAAAAGGCCGGTAAAGAGCGGCGTGATCGGCAAGTGTTCGGTTGGGGGGACGTCCCTACAACGGGACACCATTGCAAAAAGGGGGGAAAAAGCCTAGCCTTTGAATTGATGTCAAACTCATTTAGAGGCTCAATTATGGTAAACTTTTTTTTAAAGACAATGATCGTTTTCCTTGATGTTTGCGCATAGTTTAGGGCCAACTGCTTGGGCTGTCGATTGTTGCTGATGAAATTGTGAAAGGTAAGAAAAAAAGGGATGTTAAATTATCTATGAAATTTCATTTTTGAAAAAACCAGGAAAAAACATTGGAACAAAAAAACCGGTTGCTTATAGGAAACCAAAAGTGGGCGGTACGCCAAAAAAAAAAAGGAATTCGGGTGGTTAATTTTGGGGAATGATGCATATTTAAGCGGGCCATATGGGGAACAAAAATAAAGTTTTATTCGTTCAAAGTAAAGACCGTAAACCATTACAAAATTTCAAAAAGCGCAAAAAAAAATTTATAAAATGATACGGGTAGAAAGGAAAAACCAAGGCGATCTTTTTACGGCAATGAAAAAAGTAAGCGGGATTTTGAAACAAAACCTAAATTCCAGTACCCAAACTGGGTGTGCATTGACATAGCAGTTTTTCTTCAAATTTGTGGATTAGGGATACAAATATCCAGGGGGCATGTGGACAAAAAAATTTTTGAGTATGTTTAGGTCGAAGGATTGTAGGAAAATTTGCATAAACCCAAGGGCAAAATAATTTTTACATAAGGAAATTTAATTTTTCTATAGAAAATTAAGAGATTCTTCGCGGGCGAATAGGGTGTTTTTTTGTGGTCCCTCTTATTTCAGCCAAAAAACTATAAAAACAAATTGTGGGTTTCCATTTCCCACCAGGTATGGTGGGGAACACGCGAAAAAAAAACTGAGTGAATAATTTTTACTTTTTCAAGGAAAAATTTAAATAAAAAAATATATGCATTTGATGATAAAGCTTTTTATTTGTTCCCAGATTGATGCTATCTTTTATTTTCTATTTCGTTGGGAGGACATAAGTTTCCAGAAAATCAAATAATCCCTCACGCTCCAAAACATTCGTTTATAAAAACGTCGGGGAAACAAAAAAAGGTAATGGGATGTATGTGGGTAGGGCCTAAAATTCTAACTCCCAAAAAAAGGTAAAGTAATTACAATCTTTTGAATTGTGGTTATTTTGGCTTTATTGGAAAAATTTTGTTGCAACAAATAATCCTTTGGGTGCTAATTTTTCAAATCATTTAACCCAAAACATGTTTCACCAGGGCATCGGAAAACCAACTGGACGTTCCCGGTTTTCAAACCTCAACAGACAGGAACCATTAATTAATTGAATTTTTATTTCAGTTTTCAAGGCATTGTTCCTAAATGCTAAAGGAAATATTTTGGAAAAAGTTTCAAAATGGGGACCAGGCCATGAAAAAACTTCATTCATAACGAATTTTAAGGAAAAACCATAAGGTATTTGCAATTTTCTCGTAAAATATATGTTTATTTATTAACGGGGGTTGCCTTTACGTGGGATTATAAACATACTGTGGTGTGGTTGACTTAAAAAATGGGGAAGAAGAACCTACACTGAAAAAGCCGTGGTAGTAACTTGAAAAATTTTACGGTTTTTCAGCCAGAGATGGGCCGGGGGTCAATTTGGGATTTGTTTGGGCAAAAAAAAATAATTGTGTCAAAAATTAGGCTGTAAGGTGTGTCAAAAGTTTGTTTCAAAAAACCAATCCCCACCTTTTCTCTGTTATTCATTTGAATCAGTTTTTTTGACACCCCACTGAAACTTTGTTTTTGGTTGTTGGAGAAAAAAAAATCTACTTTCGTATTTTTGGTGAACGGGGGAGGCAGGGAGATTGAAAGATTGGCGGGAATGACGGGGGATTGAAACCTAGGGCCGCCTATCGCCACTCACTGGGAATCGGACTAGTCTTTCCCCATAGGGACCAACCAGAGTAGGGTTAAATGTTTTTTACCCCTTCCTCCATATAATTAACCAAAACAAATTGGTGTTAAACTTTAAAATTTAAAAAAATGCAAAAAATTTCAATTGCCAATGTGCTCCTGAATTTTTCAGTGTAACTAAAACGGTTCCATCAAACGCAAATCAAAAATCCAAATGGGAAGAACTGTCCATGGCTTAGGGCCCAATTACAAGAAAAAAATTTTTAAACAACGTTACTATAAGAGGGAAAAAGGGACACCCCAAAAAAACTATTACCAACCCTGCCGTTGGCGAGAGTTGTTTGAAACGGGGGAGTATAAGCATGGGAACAAAACCCATTTCCAACTGTCTTCCCGGTCAATTTTGGTCTTACGGGGAACGAATTGCGTCAAATGTACTGCAAAAAAAAAAAAACTAAAAACAAAATTAGGGCTTAGGGTTAACTTAAAAACTACTCACCATAATTTTTGTGAAACAAAGAAAAAAACTGTAAAAATGCAAACACTCTTTTTTAGTGTATTATCATTAATTGGGCCTGGGGCCAGCACACAGTAACACACAAACAAAAATAAAGGGATAAAAAATTACCTTTTCCAGTGTTGGGGGAAATTGTGTGCCCACCACTAGGGCTAACGGTGGGGGGACTGTTTCAGCAATTAGCAAAAATATCAAAAAAAGGGCGGCCATTACCAATGAATCAACGGTTGATCATAGGGTCTGACGTCGTAAAAAGAAAAGGAACAAAGGGGTTGTAAATTTATGAAATTATAAAGACTTTGAGTAGCCTAGGGGCCTTTTTATAGTTTGTGAATAAGGGGGCATGTTGGCTTTTATTGAATTAGTGTTAGGTTAGGTTAAAAAAAAAATTAGTTAAAACCTTAAAGGGGTCATTACCGGTGCCAAATTTTTGACAAGTTCGGAATAGGGCCCGAAGCTTGAAAAATTAAATGATCGGAAAAAAGGGGCTAGATATCCATCCAAGAATCCAAACTGAGACTCCAACAAGAAAAGATGGTTCATTCAAATGAAAAGACAGGTGTGAAAAAATTAAACCCTGCCAAACTAAACCTCTATTCATAAAAGATTATTTTCACAATTGACAGGCTTGACAGCTGATTTGCTGGAACAAAACGGCCAGAACCAACGAAAACCAAGAGTTTTTGGGGGACAACGGACCCACGCTGTTGGAAAGGAGGGAAAAAGCAAGGTTAAAGCGTGACAATTCAAATGGTGTAATTTTAATATTACTTAGGGGGGTATTCTCCTTGTGGATAGTATTCATTGTACGGGGCTGCCCTATTGTAGGACATAATGTTAATTTTTCATTGGTAAAAACATTGCTGGGAAAGCATAAGGAAGACCAGAAAACAAGTTAAAATGGGTTTGTTATGCCGGGCTTAAATTATGTAAAACTGGAAGGGCAAACCAACCTAAAAACCTTAACGAGTTAATTATTTACAAAATGACAAATGGGTAACGAACCAAACACCATACATAGGCTTAACCAAATTTTCCCGTTTAATTACATGGCAAAAAAATGACCCATAACGCCTAATATTATTGCCCATTTTATGGTTTCATCAATACGAGGAAAGCACGAAAGGAAAAGAAGGAGGGAAACAGCAGAACGATGGAAAGGAAAGGCGGGATGGCTCACCGGCCTTCGAAGAATCGCAAAGCAAAGCCCCTAGAACCGGGACTATGTTGGAGCAACTCCAACCCCCAACACCCGGGGGGGAAACGTTGCGATTGGGGACGATTAGAATGGGAATTGATGGGTTTTTTCAGGGGGAACTTCAAATTATAGAGGCCCAAAATGAATATACTTTTGCCTTCAATGGGGGGGCCTTACCTTTTCAGGTAAGTGATTTCAACTCCATCTTCCCATCTGAAAGACTTGGAACGTAAGGTTAACAAAAACAACAATAAGGTTAAATGTGTTTATAACTGGATTCTATGTTGATAATGTAAACTTTTGTTCAAATGTGCAAACTTCAAAGCGGGGGCAGTTGTTCATATTTCAAAGGTGGGGCGATTTTTGGTTTGTCCAAAAAGGAAAAAAGGATTCCAATTTTGAAAAAAAGATATTGTCAGATTGAAAACAAACCAAATTCGTTGTTTTATGCCTCGTTTTACCCAATCGTTACGGGAGGGGAGGGAAACCAAAAAAGTGGGGCGGAGCCCCAATTTTTTTCGGTTTTTATTGAATAAAAAAAGATGTAGGGCTATGTGGACAAAAAGGAACTTATCGCAAACGCGGAGATTATTAAACAATAACATAAAATTTTGAAGCGGGGTTTCAAATTTCTATTTTAGTGGGAAAAAAACCAGCGTTCTATCGCGGCCCCCCCCAAACTAAAAAAACCCAAGCCAAAAAAAAAGGGAGGGTGGGTGTGGCATAACCGTTTTTTCGGGAAAGTATTCTGTGATTATTTAATTAAGGAAAAAATATTGAAACCCCCCAGGGGGCTATGGTGGGGGACAAATCTGTTTGAACTAAAAACCTGGCGAAGATTGTAACAAAATTTGCAGAATCCCAAGCGCAATAAAAATTTTCAAAATTTACGTAGAAAATTTTTTTTGGCAGATTACTAGGGCGACAAAATACGGGGGTGTTTCCGGTCTTTTGGCCCAAAAAAAAAAACATATAAGTGTGGTTCCCCACAAGTGTGGTGGGTGGTGGGAAACCGCTAAAAAAAACATCAGGGATCTCAAGGAAGAGAAAAATGGGGACTCTTACGTCCTCCGAAAACAATAAACGGCCAAGACTGAACGAGGGATCAGCTTGGCAAAGGGAATGTTTTGAAGTTGAAGGGGACATGCGCTTAAGAGGGCGAGGGAAAACCCAAAAATTGAGTGTTGAAGGTTTTTTTTTAGAAACGAAGATTGTTCAAAAAGTCATAAGATTTTCCCATTAAAAACATATTACCAATTATTTATATTTATATATGTAGTGTTGTATACTATTATCTTGTATATGGTAGTATAATGTTATATAAATATATAATATATATTATTATTATGGGTTTATTAAAGGGAAAAAAAAGAGAAGTAAAATTGAAAATGTTGGTAATAAAGTCCTCGGTTCGTCAAAACAGGGACAATTCGAGGGGTTTTTTAATAAGTACAAATAAAATAAATAAAACGGGGGGTTTACCGATATGGGTGGTTATATTACGGGCTATCTGCAAAAACACCAGAAACCATCTATCTGTAAGGGTTAACGTTTGGCAATTTTCGCATGTATTCAAATGTGGGAAAGAAAGTTTGCAGGGACAATAGCGTAGTTTTCACACTTAGTAGACATTCTGCCTGTTTTATACATTGAAATTTAAAATAAGAGTTAAACAATATGTTACTACTGTTGTTTCCAAAAATGGGGACGTCGAAGTTTAAAAAAGTAGCAGCAACATCCAAAAATATGTTTTGCATCCACACGAAGGGTCTTTTTACCAAAACATAACAACACACAAAAGAATCCATCGTAATTTTGTTAAAGTGGTGCTATTTGTCAGGACAATAGTGGGGATCCTTCCGGAAAGAAGGATGTTTACGACAAAAAAAAAATGGCAAACTTGCATCTTGTTTTTAAATATTTTTTCGAAATTTTTAGTATGGAAATAATACAGTGGACCAGAAAAAAATTAATTTCCACAAAAAAACTTCTTGAAGATATATTATTTCACTGTATAGGATAGAAAAATACAAAAAACTATCACAACTGCTAAATTTGTATATTTTTTCAATTCATTTACATCGGGGGGGTGATGAAGAAATAAAAACAATTATCAATTTGGATTGGACATTCACCTGTGCAGTTTTCTGCCTTAGGAAGCTACAGCGAAGAATTATGTTAAATGGACCCCAAGGTTTTTTCCGGCCAATTGGGGTTGGTTGAAGGAGGACTATTCTTGATTGATTTCCCATTTGGATTTTACGACCCCGGACATGAAAACTGGGGATTCGAGGATAAAGGAATTAAAGAAGGTTGATGGTGGATATTGAGTTTGTAATAAGTTGGGACCTTTATACCCCTTGCTATTTATTTTCGGGGGACTTGGAACCCTACGGCAAACAAACGGGGAAATGTCAGTTTTTTTTTAAAAAACGGTTGTGTGCATTAGTTGGGAACTTAGATTACGGGAGAGGCCAGCTTCGTCGTGGGATACAAAGTGAAACCGTGGAAATACATTTTAAAAATTTGGCGAAACAGTGACAGATTTTCACCCAATTTGAAAGTAAGTGAATGAAATGTGTTTTATAATAGGACTTAATTCTCTCTGCTTTACGAAAAAGAAAAACGGGTTTTTGAACCAATCAAGTCGTTGGAAAATCGTCGTAGAACAAAAAATGGGACTTGTGCGCCAATGAGCGCGGCCCAATTGGAAAATATATGGAATTTTAAACATTGTTGTAGAAGCTCCAATTGTACCAGGTTATTAAAATTATGAGTTTATTCCAGGTTTATCGTGGAAATATGGCCATTTTATTTTCGTTTTGCATTCGGGCCCTACCGTAGCAAGGGCACATAATTTATTAAAAAAAATCAAGTCTTACATTCAGCGGATGGGTTAGAATCAAAGTGTGTAGAGCATACAAGTGGGGGTGGGTGGAAATAAACGGTATTGACCGGAAAAAAAGTGAATATTAAGTAGTAAATTGTGAGATGTGAATCTCCAATCTTTCCCACCCGAACGTTTGATTCACAGCTGCTGTTTCAACTACAGTAAAAAAACAAAAACCGTAGAGGGGGAAAAAACCAACGGGGGGGGGGGGGAGGTTTTGGGCACATTGGTTACCCATTGGTTTCTCCCGGGGATTTGTATTATAGGAAAACCAAGGTCGTGGTTTCGGATGTGATCTAAAGCGGTGGGCCATCCATAATATAAGGTTGAAACGAAAAGAAAGTTTACATCTTTAGGTGGGTGCATTTAACAAATCAGTTTCGATAGAGAAACGAAAAGGAGTTCCAGGGGGATGGGCAATTGGCAAAAGAATTTTAAAATGTAATTAAACTTTAAATTTGGAAATGACCAATCCGGGGGGGGGTCTCAAGGGAAAGGTTGTTTTTCATGTATGATTTTTAGGCACTTAAGCGAAGTTGTTTGGATACGGACAAACAAAAAAAAAATATTGGAATAGTGGAACAAGACCTATAAAAAAAAAGGTTTTAGGCATTTTTTTTCTGGTGGTCTTCTTTTTGTAAAGGTCGGGGCCTTGCACAGGAGGAAGCCACAGGTAGATGAATATTTTAGGGGTGTGGGGTTGAAAAAATCAGGGACAAACAAACACAAAAGGTCCAAACTCACAAACAAAAAAATGGGTAAAGGTGCGTAGGGGGCTGGAAATGAAAAAATAATTTGTATGATACAAACAAAAATCAAAGCAATTCAGTACGTTAAATATGTAAAAACATATTTTCAACTAATGCATACTAAAAGAAAAACAAAATTAACAAAACCTAGTATGGGCAATTGATTGGGGGCCCTGTACAACAATACGGCAAGTGATTCAAAACAATAAATTGTAAAACTTACAGTAAAAAGGGAAAAGGAATGCATTCAACAGGCTTGGGACATTGGTTTTTCCGCTGGGCTTAAACAGCTTTGGGTTACAAAAACTAGGCTTTACACATGAATGAAAAATTCAACTATAAACAATTCCAAATTCAAGTTTTACTAATTTCATTACTTCAATCGGGTTTTGATACAGCTTTTTCTTTTTTTTCAAAAACTTATCGATAAAAACATCCATTGTCGTTGGACGTTTTTTTTAAAGAGGGGGAATTTACGAATAGTGTCACTCGATGGATGTAGGTCTAATGGGAAAAACAAAAACAACCCCCACGTGTTTTTTGGCCCTGCAAGAAAGAATTGTGCTTGTTTAGAATTTTCAAATTTCACTAAATTTCACTACGCCAGTGTAACAGATGACGTCAATGTGAAAGGGATATTGATTTTCTAGTACACAAAAAAACCGGGTCAAACCAAAGCAAAACAACTGTTGGTTAGACCCAAAATTTGGTTTAATTAAATTTTCCCACCTCATGCCTCTTTTTGACTTTATATTTGAAAGGTATGTTTAAATGGGCGTTCATGTCTTAAGTTCTTTGTTATTCTGATGATGAAAAAAAAAAAGGAAGGCCCCAGGGTTTTCAATTAAAGGGCCACGGTTATAGTTTTCATATCCCGCGTCGATTGAGAAAAAACGCAGGGCACGTGCACCAGCACTGTTGGACCTTGAAATGAGATTTGTTACGGAGGGAACAGGGGGGGCCCGGACATTATAATGTCATAGGTGACGGTTTCGGTCGGGAAATCCATACGGGCACAGGGTTAACGCGCCCGGGGGGGGGGGCGGGAAGACCGGTTAAACCCGTTTACTTTTCAAAAAGATAAAAAGTGGCAGAAACAAAGTTCTTTCGATTGCTAAAGGGGAATTCTTTCCAATTTTCTGTTAATCTTTGACGGGTGTTGGGATAAGGGTATGTGATGGGATACGCGGGGAAGTTCAACTGACAGGGCGGATTTAATTGTACATTAAACGGTATCCCGTCAACTCCCTAAAAACCCTCCAGGGATGGTTGTTGTGATTTGTGGGAAAGCGGGGAAGAGGGAGGGGGGAGGCGTGGCGTGGATCTGAAGAAAAAAATAATGTGTTTGGACATTTGACAAAAGAAAAAAAAAAAAATGAAAAAAGATTCGATCGGGTCGGGTTCCGCCCTAATTGTCTAGTCCCAACGGTTCGGATGTTGTTTTTTTTGCCGATCTTTGTTTTTTTTCTTGTTGAAAAAAATTAAAACCCCGAACTTGCGAGTAAACAGCAAATTGGGAAAACATTTCATTTTTTTTCTACCCTACTGAGTATCCTAAGTTCCTAAGAATCCCCTTTTTTTTACCTCTTATTGTTCTATTGCAAGTGATAATCTAGGTTTTTGTTCTTCTCTCAAGATGCTTTATAGATTTCACCAAATCCCTACACAAAATATAATATTTCCTTCTTTGATTCTTGTTACACATAAAAAATGTCTTCATAATAAATCTAGTACAATCTGCAATCTGGCTTTTATAGATTTCAGGGAATTTTCTACATTAATTTATATTGGATTATGTCAAAAAACCAGTTTCATTCGGGGATTCCATGTTAATCAAGGGCATATCTTTAAAATCAGGCTCTTCGGGGAAACCATTTTTTTATTTTTCACCACAATATTATTTTCCTTGTTTGTTGTATAAAAATTTTTATTTGGCTATAGGCAAATCATGTAATTGGTTTTGTTTTGCCAACAATTTTAATAGGGCAAGGGATTTTCAAAAATATAAAAATGAATGAATTCACCAGTGCAAAATATTTAATAGTTTCTAAGTTCTAATTATATTAAACCTTAGATTTTGTGCTTTTCACTGTATCAATTTCCTGTTCTTCTAGTTATTTTTTTCTGAAAAGATTCTAAGTATTCATTATGATGGTTTAAAGTGTTTTTCTAATTAGTCTACTGCCAATCTTAGATGTAGGTTCTTAGATGTAGGATAAAAACAAAAAACATTCTATAATCTACAAAAAATCTAAGATCTTTAAAAAAGATTTCTTTTTACACGTTTTCTAATAACTCTTCCTTAAAAAAAATTTTTGTTTACAACTAGTAATGTTATTATTTAGTTTCTGTAAGGCTTTCAACTGTCAAATTCTTCTGAAATGTTCAATATCGATTATATCTACTTTTAAAAACTTCTTTCTGGATTGCATTTTCTAGGTCAAATAGAAAAAAATTATAATTAATATCTCGAAAAACCATTTTTGTATTTGATTCCTTTTCTAAGAAATAAGAAAGAATTTTTTCAACAGGGAGCGTTGCACATGGCAATGCCCAAAACCAAAAATATGTTTAATCGTAAAAGAAAAAGTACGAACCTTACAGGGGTGGGGTGGATGATTAACATTTTGAAAAAAATCTGTTGGACCTTCTTTTTCATCATTTTTTTTTATTTATCATTGTGGAATTGAGGTGTAGAGCCCCCAACCAAAAAGAAACTAAAGCCCGCAAAAACCCCACACTCTAAAAATCCACTGGACACTTCAGATAAAACTTAGGTTTGCAAAAAAAAAAAACCCCTCCTCAGATGCATAAGGGGAGGGGGAGGGATTATTATTGGGCCGGAGATGAACCCGGCAACAAATCACGTAAAATGTTTGTTGTCGCACTGGGGGGCAGACCTGTTGAATTAAAAAAAGAAACCCGCCGTGGTAATATGGTTTTGTATGTAATTATAGATGTATCTTATTCTATTTTTATAATTATTTAGATGTTTCCAATTGCGAGGGAGGGTCCCACGGGGCGATAAGTCCCAATTGTGGGGAGTGCTTTCTTATTTGTGGTTTAATGTTCAAATAGGGACTTTAATATGTGAGGAGGTCGGAAAAGCGAACAATATGCTACCAGCAATTGGAACGGCAATGGGAAAAAGAAACACGAAACGTGGCGGGGATTAACTCCGTTCTTTCAAAAATTTGGACCAAGGGAAACTTCGGAAAACATAAAAAAATTTTAAGTGAGTTCCGTGATCTTGGGATTTTTTACGGGCAGATTGTCCGGTAGGCGGGCGAGGGGACACGTTTTCTTGGGGCCCGGCAGGGTCGGTCGGAGAAAACCATTGCAGGGGAGTTGGGTTGAGGTTATCACGCTTTTGCCACGGGTTGTTTGAATGGCCAAACTCCATGGAAAGGGGGGAGAGGGGAGGTGAAAGGGGGAAAACCATATTTGCGGGAACATGGGATTATGTAAAGAGGAGTAACTGGCAAGCGGACCGCAAAAAACCGTCTTACCCGTATACAGTTGCCACATTGTTTAACAGCTGGCCCCACCATTGGTACCTGCCCCACGCCCTCACCCCCAACCCCTTTAAAACAATGGGTGAACAAAAAAACCAAAAAACTGGAACGGACAACGGCAACACCGCTAACCATATTGTGATCAGGTTGCCACCATTTGTACAAGATTGGCCAATGTGTACCTGGCCAACGTCCCGCACCCCAAAACTTCAACACAATGGGGAAAAAAAACCAAACCGTGCTCGGACGCAAACCGCTCACATTATACCAGTTGCAACCATTTGTGGACCAGCTGGGCCAACCAATTGTTACCAACGCCACCTTTGTACCAAGGCTGCCACCATTTGTACCACGCTGGAACATTGTTTACCAGGTGGCCCACCATTATACCTGGGCCCAAACGCCCCCACCAACCCACTTCAACAAAAAACGAGGGAGAAAAAAAAACCAACAGAATCGGGGAATACGGCAAAAACACGGCCCTTCAAGCCCACCACATTCAAAACCACATGGAAAAAACCAACACTGCTGATGCAACCACCAACCATTGTACCAAAGGCTGCCACCCATTGTGCCAGTAACCCACGACCCACGTTTTCGTCATCCGCACTACAACCGGGGAAAAAACC
Organism: Brachyptera putata; assembly: GCA_907164805.1. Taxonomy (NCBI): domain Eukaryota; kingdom Metazoa; phylum Arthropoda; class Insecta; order Plecoptera; family Taeniopterygidae; genus Brachyptera; species Brachyptera putata. Next base: position 640,522 of record OU015469.1, read on the forward strand.
CGAGCGTGGAAAAAAAGGTCATACGTACCCAAGGGCCCTCACCCGTAAAAACACCAACCACCTTCATCAACTTCTTCAAAAACACCTACCAACAAAAACACCCCCCTTCAAAACCCACAAAAACCAGGCAGAAACCCAGAAAAAACCCCCATTCGGACCTCTTTTTAAATCCACAGGCCCACAAAAATTCATCCAAAAACAACGCAAAATACCAATTTTTCAAAAAAAAAAAAAAAAAGGGCAGGGACAAATAAAAAAAAAAAATTAGCATAGTCTCACCCAAAAAACCATCCTCATCTCCCCTCAATTAATCCCAAAGTCAAAGCACGGGCAAAAAGGTGGAAAAATCTAGAAATCCTTGACCAAAAAAAAAATCTCAAACCGTTGGGGATATACTTGGCTTCTCGGAGCATGGCATTCCACCCCAACCGGGGGGGAACAACCATTTCTTCAAAATACCTTTTCAATTACGCAAAAAGCCAGATTACAGCGGAAACTTTCTCAAGCCAACGGGGCGGGAACAGTTGACATTCCTTTAACCAAAACCGTACCTAACCAACACTACCATCGGTGGACGGGTCCAAAAATTTAATTTTTTTCTCCAATTCACACAATTTACATCGGTTCTCCAAAAACTCATCTCATTTGACAATCTGGTTTTCTCATTTTTGCTGCTTTTTTACGCCGCGTTTCTTTTTTCAATGGATGGGCGGCGATACCAGATTGAGACCGGATGAGGGGGGGGGGGGACCAGCTGGGGAATGAGGGGATGAGTTTGGGAATAAAGCCTAACATTTTAAAACCTAAGACTTCTGTATACTGCTGGACAAAAAATCCTCGAAATGTGAAGGAATTTGTACTATGGGTTCGAAACCGGGATGCCTCCAACATTTCCATTAATACTCCAAAGAATATTTTTACCGATCGCCCTTTCATTTCCAATAATCAAAACAACCTTCTGGTCAAGTTAGAAGACAAACAAAAAATCAATCCAAAACTCCACCCAAGCTTACAAACCCAAAAATAGGGACTCTCATTGATGGGGAGACTTCCATATCGAAACCGCCTTCCAAAAAACCCCACACCAGGCAGAACTCTAAAAATTCCTGATTCTTCCTGTCCAACTCATTACCAAACCTCATCGAAACAATTTTCCAAAAAACCCCACCCCGTATTACCTAATTCAGCCACCGCAAGCAAAACCATCTTTGACCAACCCCCTACCACTTTATCCCCACCATCCCCCACATGGGAACACAGTACAATAGTGGCCTTTCCGAACCCAATAACTGGCCTTAAAATGTGAAGACAATCTCTACCACAAATTTCCAGGACTTCGGAATTGCCAAAAAATAAAAAACCTTTCCATTACACGAAAGGGGCGCTCCTTCTCCGAACCCACAAACAAACATTCAACGGTGTTTAACCTCACTTTCCTTGAAACGGGAACATTTTGGGGGGGATCCTAAACATATAAATTTATCCTCGACAACCGAAAACCTAATTCAAAAAAACTCCTTCCTAAAAACACCCGCACAAAAAAAAACCACATTTCACCACCTCCTTTACCATTCAAAAAAAATTGGAAAAACTGAAGACAAAAATTAAAAACCCATAACAAAAAATGGATACCCCCAGACCATACTTAACCACCCACCCGTGGGGAACAAACCTGGGCGGCGGACCTCCCAACTTCCTTTGGCCAAAACCACCCCAAAACTTCAAAAAACAAAACTTGGGAAACACCAACTAACCTAATAATCAAAAAAAACAAAAAACCCCAAACCCCAGGAAGACCTCCAAAAGCCAAAAAGCGCCCATCCCATTAATGGGGGGAACCCTCTGCCCGGGGACTTCCTCCATCAAATTAGAAAATCTAAAAACTCATGGGGAACCAATTAGAAAACAAGTCCTCAATCCAAACTTCGCAGGCCTCCCCCGTTGAAAAGGGAACTCGACCTTCGAACAATAACCAACGGAGACGGAACACCAAACCCCTCATATTAGCAAGGGGGGGACGTTTCAAACAACTTCACTTCCATCCTAGCCGGAAACCACCGGCTTTTTTTTTTTTCCCACCAATTAAAGCTTGCCTCCCTTTCCCACCAAACCTTAGTAATGAGCCCCGCTGAAACCATATTTCTTTTCCATACCAAACATTTTACCCGAAAGTAATTCGGAAGTGCCAAAAAAACCTTCAAAACCAAACAAGCCTCCTGTAGGCATGGATGGGAATCCCAGGCTCTCCTTAGCTAAAAAGGCAGTTCACCTTTAACACTCGCCCCCACACATCAACCATCATCATTTGTCAATAAGCGCCTTCACCAAACAAATGGGGTTGTTCTTCCCCCTGAAAACTAAAAAGAAGCCCCGCATAATTCCAATACATAAAAAAAAAAGGGAAAAAAATGGGGAAATGGGGAAAAGGGTCAAACACAGTACCGGACCCCCAGTTCCTCCTATCCTCCCACTCCAAACATATTCGAAAAAAAACTGCATGGCTTTGGCCCGTTTAAACTTCCCTTAACTCGAAAAAAACCCAACAATAACACCTCGCCCGAAATTGCCAACATGTGTGTTTCCAAAAAGAACAAAATCCCCACCATCACTGGCCATTATCCCCAGCCAAAGCACAGGAAAGTTTCTTTCTGCGTTTTTCACGGTTATTTCAACGTTTATTCCTTATGGTTGGTGAAAAAAAAAAAAAAACCGTCGGATATTTGAATGGTTTTTTGATTTGCGTAATTAAATGCCCGCAATTAAAAAAAAACGGTTTCAAAAAAACCGGTGGCCTCAACCCGTATAATCACGTTTTCATTGGAGGGTTTATAAGAAGATCAACTTGTACAAACATATTCTATGGCAAAAAAACGTGTACAGGGATCAGGTTTTCTTAACAATCTTGCGTATTCAAGTATGTAAAAAAACGTTTTTATAATAAAAAAACGGTACGTTAAACCTTTCATTTTTATACGTGAATTGGGGAAACGTGGGTTTATTACGTAATAAAGGGTGGGACCTAACTATATTAACGTCAATTAAAAATAATCGTTTATGAAAAAAAAAAACGGTTTAAAAGAATACATGAAAATTGTAACACCTTTCATTATTCGGAAAAAGGGAAACACCGTTGTTGTGGAAATCGTTAAATACCCGGGAAAATTAAAAAACGTTTTAAAGAAAAGTACATTTGGAAACCATTGGATAGAAGAAACGTTTAAAAAGTTAACGTTTTTATAAACCATGTAGTTTTCAAAAATTGAAAAAGTTTTACTAAACTTTAATTTGCTTCCCAAATTTTTCTTAAATTTAAAGTGGTCTAGAGGTTAGAAAGCTTAAAAAATTTTTAACGTTCAAAATTTTACCGGGGGGGGAAAAACGTTTTAAAAATGAGTCGATTATAACGTGTTTAAATTTTCAAAAGAACAGGGGTTGGATGCTGAAAATTGCAAAAACTTATAAAATTCGTTTTTATAAGAAAAATCCCAACCGGAAAAGGGGAAAAAGTATTAAAGGACCAAAGACCAATTCCCAAATTGAAACAAAAAAACCCCCTTTTAATATCAATAACCCCTTAATTAAAGGGGTTATAAGGGGTTTTTTGGTAAAAAAGTTTTAAAAAAATTTTCAATTTTATGGAAAAACCTTTAAAAAAAAAAATTTAAGGTAATTTAAAAAAATACAAAAAAAATTAATCTATTATTTAAAATATTAAAAAAATATTTTTAAAAATTGCATGCGGGGGTGGCAGAGAAGGGGGCCAAAAACCCCAAATTTTGAAAATTTTTCCAAAAAAAAGGTATACTTCGGGCTACCGAAATTGTGACACGTATACAGTAAAATAAAATACAATTTTAAACAAAAGGAATACAAGACAACATTACTTTTTTTAAAAATTCAAGCAATTCGACTATTTTAAGTGTTGAAAATAATTAAAAAAAAAATTATTAAACCCTAAATGGAATGGAAAAAAAAAAATGGCTTTTACCAGTCATTTTTTTAAAAATGGATTCTCAAAAAAAATTTAGGGGGATATAATCAAAAAAAAAAAAAAAAGTGAAAAGATGAACGTCAAATTTGTCCTGTCCATTTTAAAATTTGGGGGTTTGGGCGGGCTCAGGCCACGGGGTGGTGGCCCGAGTAAGTACTGTTTTATAAAAAGGCAAGTAACCCCCCCCTTTTTATAACCCCCTGACAGTTGACCATAACTTTTCAATCCGAGGGGCCCCCATTATTTTTAAATTACATGTTTATTCACGTTTCCACAGATGTTTTTTTATGATATTTTTAGTATTATTGTTTTTTTTGGGGGTAAAAAAAATTTTTTTGCTAGCCCCGACATACCCGAATTATGGATTGGTCTTTGATTAAAGATAGGCCTACTGTAATTGTTAAGGTAGGTTTTTCATACCAAAAAAGTTTCAAGCTAGCTTAAAAAAAAACACCCTTGGGAAAAAAATTATTTTGGGCCTAAAGAAAATTTTAAAATTTAATTTTGGGGCCTAAAAAGTAGAGACAAATGTTTAGATAAGGTTTTTCCCGGGGTTAGGCCCCCCGGTGTATAAGAATAGGTTTTGTATCGGGCTAAACTCCTTTCGGGAGGTTGTAAAATAGTGGTACTGCCCAAAAAAAATGTGTTTTAACGCCACTGGAAGGTGACCGGTGGGCCACGCTTAGTTACCCAAAGTAGGCCCCCTGTCTTGTTGCTGCAAGCGCAACTGTTTAAAGGATCTGGACTGGCCTGCTATCACCTGGTGTTTCCCCACGGATTTTGGGGGGGAATGCAGCCACGTTTGGTACGACCTTCGAGCGATTGAGATAGCCATAAAAACAGAGCGAGCGGGATAATTTTGGGTTCTCCCCGGGGATCTTTGGGGCCAATCCGTGGCTGTAGATCGTTTCCCCGCGTTCAGAAAAAGTCAAGTTGGTTTTCCACTTTGCTCAAAACACAAGGAAAGGTTTGGTCTTCAAAAAATCAAGGGGGAAAAAAAAAAACCTAAAAACCCCCTGACTAAAACCATACAGGGTTCTCGTGCCCAAACCAATTTTTGTAATGTAATTCTTTGGGGGAAAAAAAAAAACTTCATATATTATTTTAGGTTTTTCGAAAAAGGGGGAATGATGTAGAACATTTCAAAAAAAATAATTTTTGAAAACAAAAAGCTTGGCAGGACGAGATTCGAACTTGCTAACTTGCGACCAAAAGCGAGCGTGTTAGGGCGCAACCACAACGACGTTGTGAATGTTATGACTTATTAGCCGACGTAAACCAGAAATGCGAAGTCGCGTCCGGGATGGTCGAATGGGGGCGCGGCTTGAACTCTAAATTTACTCTCCCGACCCTCTCGCGATACAACACCCAATCTATTAAACACCGTGGTTTAGGTCTACACAAAGCCATATACGATTATAATCCACAATTGCTGTACTGGTGTTTCACTTTCATGACGATTTTTTTCCATCCATGTACCAAAAAAAACTAATATCTAGAAGTAAAATTAAACAATATTTTTTTTTTTTTTTTGTTTTTTTAATAATCAAATTAATTCTTTTCTGGTTAACCTTAACCTTCTGGTTTGATCCTGGTGGCAGCAAATTTCAGCCAGTCTTTGATGGCACCTTCCAGTTATGGTCATTCGTGATTTCGTTTCCTGTCTTCGTGAAAATTTGATTCACAGATCCTAAAACAAAAATGCGGTGGAGTATAGAGATTCCCCGATAATCGATTATTATACATTCCATTACTGAATGATTCATCAAACAGTAATCGTTGAATGATTATTATTCATTTGATGATTTATCGATGCTTTCAAAACTTGTTTTTCAAGTTACAGTCTGCTTTCAAGACAAATGGTTGGTGGATTGTATCAGTGTAGCACATCTACATATACACGTTACATTTTTATGTAGGGACTATTTACTGGTTTCAATTTTCAAAATAATTGATAGGACATATAATAGTCTGATGTAATTGTAACGGTCATTTATTGGTTACGTGTGTGTTTTTGCAATTATTTCTGGAATACGAGAACATTGTTCGATTATTGTTTAGGCTAGTTGTAAAATAAGCTATTATCGATCAATCAATTGTGAAGAACACAACATTATTCGATTGCGATTTATGCACATTTTTTATCCGATTATATGACACGTGCAGCCCATCGGGGAATACTTAATCCGGGAATATTCATCTATATCATTCTATAATCATAAAAGTTCATTTGTTTTGCTGTAAATTGGTAGTAGGCGTAATGGGTAGTAGATGTATATATAAGGTTGCAATAAGCAGACATAATGTTTTTGCACTTACAAAGATTCATTATAAACTTGGTATGTATTGAGCACTCCAATACTACGCCTGATATGTAGATTTGAAGCCTTTTGGCTCTCGGCAGCCCAATTGTAGAGCAAGGGCATTGGTCTGTCATGATACGTTCAGATTAATCAGTCTGTAGATTAGGATATTG
>OU015469.1:647488-760276 GCA_907164805.1 Brachyptera putata
TTATTTTCTAACGTGCCTAACCGGAATTAGGAAAAAATTCTGTTTTTTAATTTTCGTATTGTGGAGTTTTTTAGAATATAACAAAAATACCAAAATTACTTTCCAATTCCAAGTAAATTTCAAATGTTTTTATATTATTTTCATTTTTATTTGAAATGATTTTTTTATACTCCGACGAAGAAATGTATGTCCTGGTTCAAAATCAGTATTTGCCTTTCTCTCGATCTACAAATGCAACATTGAAAAGGTCGATATTTGATAATTTAATACCAAACACGAAAATTACAATTTTCTTGAATCATATTAGTTTTCCTTTGTCAGGAACGTGAAGTTATCCTTTCATAGCATCATGCACTTCACTTCAATTCTTCTTGGAATTATATGAGGGGACGTGGGGGGCAATGAGCCAAGTGTTTCCTGTTATTTTCCATGCCGTATTGATAAATAATAAGTTGGACTTGGCATACAGTTTTGATCTCACACCTTTTATATGAAGAAGTTTTTGTAGTTGTTGAAATATTTCAGGCCTTGGCTCCAAGTTTTCACCCGTCAGGGTTTTTGGTGGGATATTATACTCTCAACTTTTCTAATCAATTTCAGTACCATCGACTTCGAAAATACCATGGAATAATATGACATTTGTCGATAAAATCATTCGCCACGTATTTCCAGAGAAGCCAGATTGGCAAGATAACGAATTAACGGAAAGAGAGATGAAAGCATTTTTCAATGGGACAGTTATCATAGATACGGCATGTAATACAATGATGAATAAAATGTGTTCTGCAAATCATTGAAACGCAGACGTAAGTGGTGTATGATTTACGTTGACATTGATGAAACGAAATGGACTACGCCATTGAAAACAAGTCGCGCCCTCCGTATGTCAGCAGTGACACAGTCATAGCATGCAAGTGCAAATATACTCTCAATTGCACCAACTCACCTTTTCTCAATCCCCTCTGATGAAATGGTTGTTTTTTATTCAAACGCCCCAATCACGGGGTTGGTGAGCTTTTTTCGCGCGGCACACAGTTAAATTTTTTATCTTGATTGCCAGTAAATGCACAAAATTGCGGATCTTATGTTTCATTGCGCCTAGACTGGTGTTACGCTATAAGAGAGAAATATTGCAACAATTGATGGGACTCATTTTCAGGAATCAAGACAGTGGGAAATAAAATCGAAAGAAATACGATAATACTTTTGGGTGGTGGAGTGGTTGAGTTCCAAAGGGATCATGGAGAATCATCTCATTAAACTGGAACAACAGCACGATCATGCACTACTATTTGGATAAGTTTTATGGCTAAATATAAAATATTTTCGAATACATTTCTTGTTCCCCGGCCCTAACCCAAATCCCCCTTTTGGAAAACCCAAAAAAAAAAGGGGTTGGCTTTTATCCACAAAGGCCAAATTTGGGAAAACCCCTCGAATTTTTTAAAATAAACTGAACAAATATCACCGGGAATCTTTTTTAGCTTTTACCACATTTGTGGAAACAACTTAATTTTTGGCCAAAAGGGGACCAAAAAAAACGTATTTGTCGCCTATATCCCCAAATTTCAGAAAATTTGAAAATTATTGCCCCCTTGGATTATGAAAATTTTTTTTACAATTTTCGAAGGTGGAAATAAATTTTTCACATAGCCTTTATATTTTCAAAATTAAATAATAAAAAGAATATTTCAAAAAAAACGGGTTGGGCCCCCCACCCCCATTTTTTGGCGTGGGGGTTTTATTTGGGGGGCTCTATAGAATCGTTTGGTTTTTCCAAGTAAAAAAAAATTTTGGACCGCTTAAAAAATTTGAAATTTGGTTATAATCTACCGCGTTGCGAAAATTTCTTTTTTTTTGTCCCAATACCCAAAATTTTTTTATAATTCAATAAAAAAAAAAAAAAAAATTGGGCTCCCCCCTTTTTTGGGTTTTCCCCTTCGAACGTGGAAACGAGCAAAAAACGGAGGGGTACGGGCGTTTTCTTTTAAAAATTAAATTTTTCCCTTTTTGGGTACAAACAGAATAGAAAATTTTGAAATAATGCCTGCCCTTTTGATTCACAGTAAACAAAATTCTTATAACTAGAAATTAACACATTAACCGAAATTTTTTTACCTGGGTCAAAGTCTTCAAGAAGAAGAGGAAAGTAAAATACTACCGGGTTGGGCCATAGGAAAAGGTAAATTCTTTTGGGGGCCTCTAATTGAAGTCGAAACCAACAAATCATTCAAATTTCCCCCAATCCAACGTAGTCGGGTTTGGGGGGGAGGTAGCCCCACGGCTTTTCTGGGGCCCGGCTTGCGATCTCGAGACCGGTGGGGCCATTCCGTTTTCCCTTTCCACCCTTTGCTTCTCTTCTTTTTTCTGTTTCCTTTTTTAAAACCCCATAAGGGCAAAAATTTATTAGGCGTAGGTATTTTGCCTGTAATTATCTAAAATTTGTTGGGGCCCTATGTTGTTTTTGTATCTTGCTTTTGGTAATATTAACTCTTTAAGGTTGGGTTTTGCCTACGGTTTAATTACCCGGCCCAAAAAAAACCCATTAACTTTTCTTCTAAAAATTCACACAATTTTTACCCTTTTTAAAAATGTAGGCCTCCATAGGGCGGGCCTAAAATAAATCCTTCAGAGGGGAATAACCTCAAAGTAATATTAAACCTTTTTTTCCACTTTTTAAACTGTTTCCTCTTTCACAGCTGTTTTCAGTTGTAAAACTCAATTTGTGGTTCTGCTTTCAAAAATCAGCTGTCAGCCGGTCTTTAAAAAAAATAATTATGTAGAGGTTAAGTTGGAGGTTAATTTTTACACGGGTCATTTTTTTGTGAAAACATATTTTCGGAAAGTCTAGTTTTGGGATCTTGATGGATATTGGGCCCCCTTTCCCGTCATTAATTTCAGCTAGGCCTTTCCATACTTAAAAAATTGTGCACCGGTAGGGCTTGGTTTTTAAACTAATTTTACCAAACCAAAAACCAAATTCAATAAAAAAAGGCCCTTTAAAAACTAAAGGGCCTGGGCCTCTAAAAAGTCTTTTTAAATAAAAATACACCTCTTTCTTTCTTTACGACAGTAGACTATGTAAAACTGTGATTCATTGTAATGCGCATTTAAATTTTGCTTAATGCTAAACGTCGTTACCCCCTATTGCAAACAATTCACACTAAAAGAAATTTTATCTTTGGGTTGTACTTGGCTTCCCCAGAAATAAGGGAAAAAAATTAAAAAAAGGGGTGCTTTTAGTTTTCCCAAAAAATTAAGGGGTTGTGTTTAAGTGACCAGCCTTTTTTTGGTCGTATTTGACAAAATCTTCGTAGGCAAAATTGACGGAAGAGTTAAAAAGGGGTTGTTCAGGATTCTTAAAACACAGTCCCCGGGGCAGATTTTATTTATTTTTAATTTCCCTTTATACTAGTTTTAAATTTTGTAGGGCCTAAGCCCAAGAAGTTCTTCTTTTAAAAATTTAAACCCTTTGTTTGACCTTTTATTAAAATTCAGGGCCCAATTGCAGGGAAATTTTTTTTTTTAAAATTATTTAAAAACCGTTTTGTAATGATTGGGGGAAGGTGAAACTTTAACCTCTCTTTTGGTCATATTTTGAAGATAGGTCGATCGGGAGTGGTAGATAGCGGCCCTAGGTTAAATCCTCGCCCTGGGAACCATTTTTATCTCTGCCTCCTCACAAAAATACAAAGTAGATTTTTCCAAAAACAAAAAAATTTTCAGGGGGTGGCAAAAAAAAACTGATAAAAAGGGGATAACAGGAAGGGGGGGATGTTAAAAAAATTTTGCCCTTTACCGGGCCAAATTTTAAAAACAATTTTTTTGAAAATCAAAATTGGGATGGGCCATCTCGGCAGGGGCCCAAAAAATTTTTCAATTTTACTAACCGCTTTCATTGAGGGTCTACTCCTTTTAAAGTCCCCACAAGCTCAGTTTAAAAACCCAAACAGTGGCCGTAATAATAATAATATTTACGAAAAAAATTTGCAATACCCTGGTTTTTTAAAAAATTCTTATAAATTAAAATTTTCATGGCCCATTTAAAAAATTAAAAATTTTCCTTAGGATTAGGACAAGGCCTGAACGGAATAAAACCCAATTAGTTGGTTTTGTCGTTGAAGGTTAAAAATTTGAACTCAGTTGTTTGTCGATGCCGGGTTGAACTTTGTTTTGGGGGAATTTAAAAATTGGGCCTAAAGGATTATTTTTTCCAAAAAAGTTAAATTAAGCAAAAAAACATCAATTCAAAAAGTTTAAAAAACCCAATTTTTTGGGTTAGAATAGCCTACAAAAATGCATTAAGTTCCTAATTTTTTATAACGTTTTTTTGGAGCTTGAGTTTTATTTGTTTTCCTGAACTAGGGTCCGAATAAAATAAAAATAGAGATAAAAACTGAACATCAGCTTATCATAAAATTTCTTTAATAGTTTTTTAATTTTTGGAAAAAGAAAAATATTCACTCGTTTTTCAGCGGGTTCCCCCAACGGGGGAAATGGAAACACACAAGTTTATATTTTTGGTAAATAAAGGGCCCAAAAACACCTTTCCCCGGTAGAACGCTGAATTTTCTATAAAAATTAAAATTTTTTCAAATGTAAAATTTTTGGGCGTTTTGGGTTTTTCAAATTTTTACAATCTTCGACTACATCTCAAAAAATTTTTGCCCCACTTTACCCTGTATTTTTTCAAATCAACAAATTAAAGGAAAAAACCTGCATGATCATCCCACCCATGGTGTAAGGGAAAAGGGGTTTTTTAAAAATCCCTACTTTTTTGCGTGAAAAAACCCGTTTTTTTCTACGATTTTATAAATTTATGCCTTTAAAATTGAAATTTGGGTTTACGGCAAACATTGAAAGATAATCACTTTTGCCCAAAATTAGGCTCAGCGTAAATTTAAAAATTCCCAAAAAAAACCCGGGGAATTTTCCTTTTTTGGCGAAAACCGCCCCTTTTGTTCTATAAGAAACGGTTTTTTTCCTTTTTTTTCCGGGTTTTTAAAATAAATTTTAAATAATAATTCATTCCTTTTTTTTACCATTTAAATTCAATCAGAAAACAATCGAAAAGAAAGCAGTGCTAAAAAGGAAAACTAAAGGGGAAAACTATCAGTGTCTTTAAATTTTAAAAGAAAATTTGAGCTCAAATTAAAAGTTGACTACAATTAAAAAGGCTATGTTCTTTTGAATGTGCCCCGTGGGGGCCGTCCCCAAACCCTTTCAGCCCCCGTTTTCCCCCCGTTTTATAACGTCCAACACGGAGGCAGTGGCCACTACTCATATAAAGGGGCCCTCCCCATTTTCCCCCACCTCTATGTGGGGGCCCGTCCCAATTTCTTTCAGGCTTTGGGTTTTAAAATTTAAAACGCAATGGTTCGGTGGGGTTGGGTTCCCTGCTTTTTGGGCTTTTAAATTCAAAGTTTCCCTTTTTCCCTTCAAAAAAGTTTTTCCCCCCCCTTAAAAATTTAGTTTAATAATAAAAAAAATTTGAAAAAAAAAATGGGCCCCGGGAAACCCAAACATATCACCCCCACGTTTCATACACGTAAAATTGATATTAATACATGCCCCACCCTTTCACAAAATTTTTGTCAATTTTTTTCCACAAATGTAAAACCCAAATTTTTATCACTAAAATGTCTAGGGCCTGGAGGGGTTTCTCTTTTGTTTTTGTAAGTAAATTTTCCCCTTTTCGTAGGTTTAAAATTTTTATTTTAGTTTTTCCCTTGGGTCCCAAATGGGAAACCGGGTACCCCCAAAATTTCCCCGGGTTTTCCCCCGGGTTTTTTTAAAAAAAAAATCGTATCGAAAAAAAAAACCCGCCCCATTTGTATATATAACCCCTAAACCCCGTCGCTATGCTCACCCCAAACCCAAAAACACCACTCAACCCTAAAAAACTGCAAAACAAGCAAATATCAAGGACCTATCAAAAAAAAAACCCAGCGAATTGAAAAGAAAACTTAAAAAAAAAACCCCTCAAATCGTGGGTTTGGGTAGGAATGGGGGTGGGGAATTTTTGACAATAGCTTCTCAGTTCTGGTGAAAAATAGTATTTGTCATGGCAACTAGAGAGTGGGTGACAGGAGAGGGATTCAGTACACTGCACGTGTGACCACAGATAACGGTAGGTGGTGCGACTAGATTTGACGAGCGCATTTTGACAAGTTGAGGGAGGTGTGGGAAGGTAGGTGAAAAAACTTATGTAGAATGCGAAGTTGAATTTCTCTCGGTAGCTTGAGTGATTTATAAAAGTTATTTTCTATATTATAGGTAATGGTTAGCACAATTACCCGGAACGTAGACGGGTACCCGGGTAATGCATTACCCGTACCCGACCCGGATACCCGGGTACCCGAAGGCATCACTAATTATATTACATTATAATTACATAACTTCATACAATCAAAAACGACTGAGAACAGCAACAGCATTGAGATCAACACTTCAATGGCAACTGACTAGAGATGCCGTAGACTATATCGATATTTTGATAAATCGATTCATTTCCTTTCGATACATCGATTTTTGAATCGATACAATTGGTTCCGATATATTGCTGAATCGATGTTTTCACGTCCAATTTTCGATGTTTTATATTAACTTTAAATTTGTCAATTATATTTTGTTTTCGAAGTATAATTTTGTAGCGTAGGGTTATACCCTTGGCAACCAGGTAAACGAACAGTCGTGGAAATTGTGTTGCTGGATATTAATTGTGAAAATTGATACAAAGAAGCATCTACAACGATATTCAACCATACCTTGCCATTGGGATTTATGTGAGAATCATTTTGAATGATAAATCAGTGAAATCTGTTCATTGAAGCCAAAGTTCTGAAGAATAGTAAGTTTTTGGATTTACTGAGAATATAATTTTTGGTTAGTGTTGTTTGTTTTTTCTACACGGTCATCCTGATACAACTGGGCCTAATTTTGAAAGTCACGGCCATCTGGATAGATATTGACCAAGGTGTATGATTATTATTGACCACTGTAATCAAGGTGTTAAAAGTAACTTTTCGAGATGACGACCGAATTCAAGAAAGTAACGAGGGGAAGGCCAAGATTGGGACTGAAAACCAATAGTGGGAATGAGATAGTGCTAAGTACGGTACCATTGCCGAAAGAATTGAATGTAATTTGTGGTATGAAGTGTGGATTAGGAGTAAAGGTCAAGGACAGAGCAATACAATGCTGTTCAGAAAAAATGTTCGCAATGGTGGCATATAGCGTGTGTAAATATAAGTACTGCACAGTACAAGTGTATTCAAAGTGTACCAGGCTTAAAGTGGAGCTGTGGAAAGTGCAGGGAAGGAGAAGATAATAAGAAAAGGGAAGCATGTATTGAGGGAAAGAAAAACGTTAACAAGGGAAAAAACGAGAATATCCCTAAAATTATTATGAATGAGGAGAAAACGAATGGGAAACAATTGAAGAAAGGGAAATATGCCAAACAAAGTAAAGTTGAATGTTTGAGAAGTATGAATAACGAAGAAGAGCAGACGCGGAAGAATATAAACGCAGAGGAAACGCAATTGAAGTTTATTCCAGAAGAAGAAATGAAAGACAGAAATGAAGTCAGCAAATTTGGTGAAGTCGAGATGGAATCTGTTAGATCTAAAGAGGAAAGTAAACGAATAACCAAAAAGAGTATTGTACTGCTGGGAAGCTCGATTGTTCGTGGAACAAGCGTCGGCACGGGATCCAGTGTAGAGATGGATGTGAGACCAGGAATTGGTGTATTCAGAATGAGGAGAGTGGTGGATGAAATGAAGAAAAGGGAAGTCGATGGTAAAGGAGTTATTCTGATCGTAGGAGGAAATGATTTGAAGGAGATGAGACAAAGAGAGGATGGACAAGATATGATGAACAAAGGAATGAATGAATCGATTGAAGCTGCGAAAAAGAAGTTCGGAGAAAGTCGAGTTGCAGTTAGTGGGATTATATACAGAAAAGATGAAAATAGAGAGCTTATTGATAGAGTCAACACTGCTACTGAGCGATTGTGCATCAGAGAACGAGTGGTGTACATTGAGTCTAACTGTTGGGTACATGAAGAACATTTGAAGGCTGACGGGGTACATTTAAATAGATTGGGAGCAGAGAAACTGGGTAAACTGATGGGAAGAGTCGCCGAGAAGATGAGAAGAAGAGCTAGCTTGTGACTAAATACGATTGAAAGTAGCAGAATAGAGGTAGGCCTAGGAAATGATATGGAAAGGGGAGACAAATCGAAACAGAAGGATATTGAGATGGGAGTAAAAAATACATTAAAAATAACATTAGTTAATTGCAGAAGTATATGCAATAAACTCGACGAATTAAGAACAGTAGTAGACACTATAAATCCCGATATTTTCGTACTTGTGGAAACCTGGCTGGACGATGGCTACACCGATAAAGAGATAGAGGTTGGGGGTCACAGCTTATTCAGAAGAGACAGAAATAGACATGGGGGTGGTATATTGCTGGGATTAAAAAATGAGTTGAATGGGAGAATCTTGTGGATAGAAGAAGCAGTAGAGTTAATGGGATTAGAAATTAAGTTCGGAACAGAAATGTTTATAATAATTGCGGGATATAGGCCACCAAATTCTAATAATGATATTCTTGTCAAGATTAGGGAAAGAGTGGTTGAAAGTGCTGATTAAAGGAATGTAATAGTTGCTGGAGACTTGAATTTACCAGGAATAAATTGGGAAGAAGGGACTGTAGGAAGTAGCACGAATAGAAGGCAAGAACTTGTTTATGAAATAATGAGTGAAGGATTTGTGCAAACGGTTACGGAGGGTACTAGATTAACTAGGACAGGTAGTAATAACCTTTTGGACGTTATCCTAGTCAGACCACCGGAAAAGTGGTTAAGAACTATCGTGGACGTTGGTATCAGTGACCATAATATTCCAACAGTAAAATTAATTGCAAATAGAGTAAAAGATGAAATAAAGGTACAGAAGAAAGTCTGGTTCTATAAAAAGGCGGATACCAACAAAATTAGGTTACATTTAAATTATTGGAGGAATTACTGGATTGAGGAGAAGGGGGATATAGACAAAAAATGGAACACTTTCAAAAACATATGTTTAAACGCTATTGAGAAGTTTGTTCCCAATAAATTAATATCTGAAAGTGCAGATCCAATCTATTATAATAAATCAATTAGAAAATTGAAAAGGAAAGCAAAAAAGTTTCATAATATGAACAGAGGTAAAGGGGGAGATATAGAAATGAGAAGGAAATTCAGATCAGATCTGAATAAAGAAAAAAAAAGTGCAAAGGATAAGTTTCTACGGGGTATGTTTGATGAGCAGGACCAGAATAAAAGTTGGAATAATATGTACAAGTACATAAATAATACTAAAAGAGGAAGAAACGATATGCCAACTCTTATTAACAGAAATGGAGTGGGGTTCATATCGAATAAAGAAAAGGCATACGCATTAAATAATTATTATGGTGAAGTTTTTCAAAACAGACTTTGAATGGGGAGAACGAAGTAGAGAATGATCAAATTCATCAATTGGGAGTAGAGGAAAATAAAATAAAATTCACTGAAACAGCAATCCAGAGAATAATTGATAAACTGAATAGAAATAAAGCTCCCGGTCACGATGGGATTAATAACAAATTTATCAAGTTGGCGGGAAAAGAGTTAATACCGTATTTAATGTTAATTTTTCAAAATTCAATAGATTCAGGAACTGTGCCCGAGGACTGGAAAAAAGCAATGATCACTCCAATACATAAAGGGGGAGAAAAATCAAATTTGGGTAATTACAGACCAGTTAGCCTCACCTCCTCAATATGCAAAATTATGGAAAGGTTAATTGATACAGAAATCAAATTAATTGTTGATAATAATGGTGGAATATTTGATGGACAACATGGTTTTCGTAAGGGTTATTCATGTGTAACCCAACTGCAAGGATTCACGCAGGAACTGTCTGATACTTTGGACAAGGGGGGTAAAATATCTGCCGTCTTTTTGGATTTTGAAAAAGCTTTTGACAAAGTACCTCATAAACTTCTGATTTCAAAGTTGAAACAAATAACAAAACATGAGAGGATAACAAGATGGGTGGAGTCCTTCTTAAAGGTAGATCAAAAAAAGTAAAAGTAGGTGATGAAATTTCTGATATGGTAAAAGTTACTTCTGGGGTACCACAAGGAAGTGTAATTGGACCCCTTCTATTCAATATATTTATAAACGATCTTCAAATCGGAATTCAATCAAGAATTCGTCTATTTGCTGATGACTGTGTGGTATATAGCACCATTAGGAGTGAGAGGGAGGAAAATCAGTTACAAGGAGATTTGGACAGAATTAATAAATGGGTTAAAATAAATTTAATGGGACTAAATGTTGGAAAATGTAAAGTGGTGCACTTCTCTAGCAGCAGTAACAGAAAAAAGTGAATAAGATTTATAAATGGGAGATTCTACACTTGAGGAAGTAGAAGCATATAAATATCTTGGACTTTACATGAATAAAAACTTGGGGTGGGGGGAACATGTTAGAAATATCTCAAAAAAGGGAATACGATCCTTAAATTTCATCATGAGGCAGTTGAAGGGGACAGGATGAAAATAAAAGAGAAGGCATACATGAGTCTGATTCGGCCAATGCTTGAGTATGCTAGTTCAGTCTGGGATCCGCATGAAGTTGGACTAATAAAGGCTGTGGAGAACGTCCAAAGGGTTGCTGCAAGAAGGGTATTGGGGAGAGAGAAGCGCTGGAAGATTATCAGGAACGATAAGGATGTGGTTGAAAAAGTTATAGAAAGACCCAGTAAAATGATTGAGGAAATGGGATGGGAAAATTTGGCGAAACGAAGACAAATAGAAAGAATGTGCAATTTTGTTAGAGTCAAGAATGAATATACAGGATGGGATGAATTGAGCAATAGAATTGGAAAGGGATTACAAAGAAGTACAAGGGGAGGAGTAAGAATGGAAGTGGAAAAAGTGGATAGAGAAGTAGGTGAATATGGGTTTATACAAAGAACGACGCGGGAATGGAATGAATTAGAAGAAGATATCAAGAACATAACGAAGATTGGTGATTTAAGAAGAGAGCTAAGAAAAAAATGAAGTATAATTAATCGAGTATGTTTGACTGTAATTGCATTAGGTATAGTAACCATTACCACCTGTTTTATGAACAATCTGTAATGAATAAATAAATATGTATGTATAAATATGTATGTACAGCTATCGACTCTCGCCACCTGTCTCCGCTCTTCCACTCTCATTTATTAACGGACTTTCGCGATGAACACTAGGCGCCAGAAAACAATTCATATTCTGGATATTTCCCAATTGAACAGAAACCACTTTGTTGTCAACTGTTCACAAGAGTTGGTGATCCAACTTCATTAAAATCAGATACAATACAGTACAATACCAAAATTACGAAAAGTCGTACATGAAATATTTGCATTCATTGAAAGTGACTTGGCAATAGAAATAGATCCTGCTGCAACAAGTATTTTACACACAATATTCATTGAAAACTTGAATAGCTCTACCGGTATTTGAATTTGAAAAATCGATTTTTCAAATTCAAATATCGATTCTCTCACTTCCGATTAATCGATGAATCGAATCGGAATAAAAAATATCGAATCGAATCGACGTATCGATTTTTTCGCTATATTGCGGCATCACTACAACAGACCAGTTTCCCCTTCGAGCTCGTTTCGCTATGTAACTCTCGTTCTTGTTAAGAGAATTCGTAATTCTTTCGTCGAGCAGGCCGTGAACGTGTTGCCAATAATTGCTCAGTGATTGGTTGTTTTTTGTGTACGTAACATCAAGGGGAGTGCATTAACTGTTCGACAAAAAAACTGTTCGAAAAAAAAAGTGTTCGACAAATGAACTGTTCGACTGAAAAAGTGTTCGACAAAAAAAGTGTTCGACAAAAAATCTGTTCGACTATTAATGCAGTTGCTTGATGTTTCGGTAAAGCTGTACGTGGGCGTGAGGGGAAATCCTCCTCCCCTTGAAATACTATCAACACCTTTTAATAGCGCCAATTTGTAACCGAGCAGTTAAATTTCTCCTGTTAATATTCGAACAGTTATTTTGTCGAACACTTTTATATTCGAACAGTTTGTTTGTCGAACTGTTTTTTTGTCGAACAGTTTTTTTTCCAAGTTTTTTTTTTTCAAACACTTTTTTTTTCCCCTCTTCACAAAAATGTATTTCCCATTTATTCCCTCTTTTTTTTCTCGAACACGTTTTTATTCGAACAGTTTTCAACTTTTTTAACAAATACTTTTTTATCCTTTTCAAACATTCACATCCATTTTTCTTTTTTCAAACAATTTGAAAAAAAAAATGTACTTGATATTGTGTGCGCCTTACTTTATACTGCACCTCATCATATTCATATAGTGATCCTCGATTTAGTGGACCCCAAATGGATGCGAGAGAGTGAAAAACCAAGTTGATATTGTGCACCCTAATTCAGTGACCCTCAGTATAGTGAACCTCAACATGTGTATATTGTGGTCCTTGATTTCCTGATCCCCATGCGGACGACGACCACATGCATATAGTGGGCCTTACTTTTCTGAGCCTCGAAGTTGTCATTGTGAGCCTTGACTGATTCAAACCAAAACATTAATTTGTCCATTAATTTAAAAAGTCTATCTGGTCGTTGTTAGATGAGCGTAGCGAAGATTTTCACTGAACTCTTACGGAACTTTGTCTGTGCGTTTTTTGTTTGTTTGTTTGTAAACACTGCACAGGTCGCAGGGTTTGACCGATCGACATGAAACTTTTTTTTTATATGCAAACTTATCCAACTTAGAACTGAATAGTTTTGAGGTCTAAACGGTTGGACCATTTTTGAGAAACATCATTTAGAAGTTTCTAAAAACCCCATAAGAATTGGCTGAGCGGAAAAAAATTGAAAAAAAATCTCTCCAATACGATTCAAATTTTCCACAAATGTGAACACAAGAATAATATACATGAATAAAAATTTGGTTTGATATTCGGACCAGCCGTTTTGGAGAAAATAATATAATCAATGTATTTTATTCATCGAAAAGATAGAAATATTAGTTGAAAAATGTTGCATTGTCGAAGTCACGGCTTTCTAGATTCATTGACATCGGATGAAGCTCATTTCAAATGATCAAGGTTTGTAGAGTTTTCGATTATACTTTATATAGACATCTCGCTCATCGTACAACGCACATCCTGCGTTTGCCTAGTTTAGTAGTCATTTTTGGTACAGTTTAGTTTGGTATACAGTAGTAATTGGGAATTTGGGAATTTGGGAATTTGCATTTAAAAAAAAATTGTTCAAAAAAAATGAGAAATAAATGTTTGGAACAAAGAATTAAAACAAAACTGTTTGAATAAATACGTGTTCGAGAATATCAACTCGGTTTTTCACTCTCTCGCATCCATTTGGGGTCCACTCAATCTATAGTGGGCCTATATTTGTAACACATTCGTATGAACATTCCTAAAAGAATTCATAAATTAAAAGAAATCATGCAACTGTAGTGCGTGCCGAAAGCGTTAAGGCGCATTATTACGCATCAATCAACTTCAATGTTGACAATTTACTAACGCAACTACCATTTTCCAATTGCTTGTGAAATGAGTTTGAATTGCGTGCATATTTTCGAACGTTCTGGTTGGAGGAAATTCAAGCGACCCATCAGATCGTCCTAACCGTGACCAATGACAGGTTGCGACCTTCTGTTCGCTACTCGCGCGTAATGTATAGGATCTCGGCCTCGACGAAAACAATCAAAGAGTTCTTTACAAATAATCGCGGTTTACGGATATGGTATATTTCGTTATTGTTTATTATTTACTATTTACGTGAAGTATGAGGAAAAATAACGGCATTTATTATCGCTGTTTCTTATCTCATATTATGTTTCAAATAGGTTTTGCCGCTCTTGATTTGATAATATTAGAGAAATTATTTATTGATATTCTTAATAGACTCAAAAGAATAATTGGGCGGAAAAAAATGACTACTGAACAACGAACAGATAGACTTTTTAAATTAATGGACAAATTAATGTTTTGGTTTGAATCAGTCAAGGCTCACAATGACAACTTCGAGGCTCAGAAAAGTAAGGCCCACTATATGCATGTGGTCGTCGTCCGCATGGGGATCAGGAAATCAAGGACCACAATATACACATGTTGAGGTTCACTATACTGAGGGTCACTGAATTAGGGTGCACAATATCAACTTGGTTTTTCACTCTCTCGCATCCATTTGGGGTCCACTAAATCAAGGATCACTATATGAATATGATGAGGTGCAGTATAAAGTAAGGCGCATACAATATCAAGTACATTTTTTTTTCAAATTGTTTGAAAAAAGAAAAATGGATGTGAATGTTTGAAAAGGATAAAAAAGTATTTGTTAAAAAAATTGAAAAAAAACTGTTCGAATAAAAACGTGTTCGAGAAAAAAAAGAGGGAATAAATGGGAAATACATTTTTGTAAAGAGGGGAAAAAAAAGTGTTTGAAAAAAAAAACTTGGAAAAAAAACTGTTCGACAAAAAAACTGTTCGATGAAAAAACTGTTCGACAAACAAACTGTTCGAATATAAAAGTGTTCGACAAAATAACTGTTCGAATATTAACAGGAGAAATTTAACTGCTCGGTTACAAATTGGCGCTATTAAAAGGTGTTGATAGTATTTCAAGGGGAGGAGGATTTCCCCTCACGCCCACGTACAGCTTTACCGAAACATCAAGCAACTGCATTAATAGTCGAACAGATTTTTTGTCGAACACTTTTTTTGTCGAACACTTTTTCAGTCGAACAGTTCATTTGTCGAACACTTTTTTTTTCGAACAGTTTTTTTGTCGAACAGTTAATAGCATCCCTTTTATTCCAGTATACAACTTACCATTTCATTCTATTATTTATAGTTTGTCTATAGACGCTATACCCACTAGAAGCAATATGTATATATATATATATATATATATATATATATATATATATTCAAGGTCCAGAGGTAGCGTATCTGGTTCTGGTTCCAGGGCCGCAGGTTCAAATCCTGCGTAAGATTGAGGTTTTTAAAATGTCGTTTCATCTATCATCACCTCACCGTTTCTTTATCATCTGCTTATTTGTTCCCTCTATAACCTAGCTGTTGGTGAGGTCAAGCAACATGGAAAAAGAAGCATTTAATAAAAGTTCTAGATAGGCCTATAAGCAAAATACTAAAGGAACTATATTCTGTTGTCGATGGAATTTAATTAATTCAGGATTTTCTGTCAATAGAAGAAATCATGTAAGTTTTTTTGTAAATATAAGCAATGTATTCAAGATTTCTGTCAATAGAAACAATCAATTTGAGAATTTATTTTTACAGAATAATCTATTTAAGGTTTTCTGTCAATAGAAGCAATCAATTTAAGGTTTTTTTTCTATATAAGGGTGTCCAAGGGTGAGCGCGCTCACCCTTGTTTTTTTAATAATTGGTTCACCCAGGGAGACATTTTTTTCGATGATTTTTTCCCGCTGATATCTTCCAGTGATATTTTTTCCGCATACCCAAATTTTCATTTTAAAAAAATGCTGTAGACGTAGGCCTATATATAATTTGGAACTCTAATATTCATTTAATTCACATCCAATTCCACATATTTTTCAGAGATATGATATTAGGTGTATTATAAATGATTTCCGTGATTTTGAATAAGACTGATATTCTCATACCGATGATCCACGACTTCTTTTCACTTTACATCCATAACAATTATTCGGTTAACTTACCAAGATATCATTGGTTCCAAGCATTACCATAACACTCTCAGTGCAGGGTAATTGGTTCTTAACCCGAAGGCAGCGTAGCTTGGTAGCTGCATTGCCAAGGGTTTGGCCACTATAGGTCAGTCCTAATCTAAACCTTCCTCCTCCGCGTTGTCGAGGTCCTATAATTAAACAATAGCACTGAGTACTGACAATAGCATAACGCATCCGATTATCTGTTATTATATATAATACATGGTAATGAATAAGCAGAAACAGTAATATATTGAATATTACTTTATAATTGGTCGTCAAGTAGAAACAAAATTCGAAAGGTTTCAATGCTACCCATAAATCAACGTGTTGATTGTTTCAGATTGATTGAGTGATACTACTTGAGTATAATAATTGAGTATAGTACTTATGTGAGGGAGAATCGAGTTTTCATAATAATAATAAACTGTTTATTGTCATTCAACCGTTCTACAATGTGTACGGATCGGAATTACATAATGCAATGATACGATGTACAGACCTTTTCCTTAAGCAATGGTGAAAAATAAAATAAAACATAGAAGATTATCTAAGCGAGACATACTTGCCCAAAAGTAGCTCAACACATTTGAATACTTTTTACGACCCAACAATGCAGAGTTATGAATCATCCATACATTTGTTTTAAACAATACAATTATTATA
Organism: Brachyptera putata; assembly: GCA_907164805.1. Taxonomy (NCBI): domain Eukaryota; kingdom Metazoa; phylum Arthropoda; class Insecta; order Plecoptera; family Taeniopterygidae; genus Brachyptera; species Brachyptera putata. The sequence goes on from OU015469.1 coordinate 663,943, forward strand.
GTATGGTAGCACTTTTGAAATTTAGATTATTAAGAATGTTACAGGGTTTCAAGATCTAAGATATACATTATAGCACTGTGATTATACTTATTGATATAATAACATAATCGAGTATTAATGTAAGAGTGCAAAATTATAATCAACATTCATCTATTTCCAACCAGCCATAATAGTAGTAGCTATAGTAATAGTATAGTAATTGTAGGCATATGAAGACAATACGATATACTCTATTTACATTTCCATGTTGATTAATTTTCTATTATCAATATAGTAATCAATATAGTACATATTTAGGGTTCACATTCTGAGAGTACATGTTGTATTCGTTTCTGAATTGATCTCTAAATCTCTTTTTAGTGACTTGTTGAAATTGATGTTCGTTGGGGTAGCCTTTAATATTGTCACAGACAAAGGAAGCTCTTTGTCTGTGACATTGTCCTCGAAGAATTCTTCTACTGAGTAATACGCTCTGTTCAAAAGCAGATATTTTAATAAGAGTTTGAATTTTGTGATTGATGTAATGCATTGATTGATTAATGCATCCGGTAATTTATTCCACTTTTTTTTTAATGAAAATGAAAATTTTAATTAATTTTAATTCAAAATATTTAAAATAAATATAAATCCGATTGACATTTTGTCACATGCAGTCAATGCAGTGTGTGTCAACTAGTAAAACATTTCGGACAAGTTTAATGCAGAATGTTGAATCGGCCTAGGCTCGATCCAGCTATCGACTAGTGGTGGTTTTGGTTTCCCTTTGTATAGCCTAGGGGAATGCCAAGTTGGTTCTTGGGTTGGTGTTTGATCCACATGACACACTTAGTAACTCTTGCTATCGAAATAATACTAAAATAGTAAGAGTATTTAATTTAAATCAAGACGCTAATTTGTCAAAAAGAGTAGAGAACTTACCGTCTCGAAAAGGTCTCACTCCAATTGTGTGAGTCATCAAACGCAGCAGCATGCTCCCACCAATAACTTCCATTTCGTTCATGTTGCACATTTTTAACTAATCGTTGTCGTTGAGTTGATCACTGATGAGATTCGGAACAAAAGTGAATATCACTGAGACGTTTAGGTCTAGTCACTCACGCTTCCCCCCCCCCTCTCACCACCGCGGCAAACGAGGACATGCAAAGTGCCAAGATTGAGATCACCGACTATCAACAAATAATGAACAGAACTCAGAAGTAAGGGTGGGGGGTGGGTTTAACACACCACTACACACACCTTCTGTGCCTCAGAATTCAGAAGTAAGGGTGGGGGTGGGTTTAACACACCACTACACACACCTTCTGTGCCTCAGAACTCGGAAGTAAGGGTGGGGGGTGGGTTTAACACACCACTACACACACCTTCTGTGCCTCAGAACTCGGAAGTAAGGGTGGGGGGTGGGTTTAACACACCACTACACACACCTTCTGTGCCTCAGAACTCAGAAGTAAGGGTGAGGGGTGGGTTTAACACACCACCACACACACCTTCTGTGCCTCGGGGATCTAGAGTGAGGGTGGGGGGTGGGTTTAACACACCACTACACACACCTTCTGTGTCTCAGAACTCGGAAGTAAGGGTGGGGGGTGGGTTTAACACACCACTACACACACCTTCTGTGTCTCAGAACTCGGAAGTAAGGGTGGGGTGTGGGTTTAACACACCACTACACACACCTTCTGTGCCTCAGAACTCGGAAGTAAGGGTGAGGGGTGGGTTTAACTCACCACCACACACACCTTCTGTGTCTCAGAACTCAGAAGTAAGGGTGGGGGGTGGGTGGGTTCAAAACACCACTACACACACCTTCTGTGCCTCAGAACTCAGAAGTAAGGGTGGGGGGTGGGTTTACACACACCACTACACACACCCTCTGTGCCTCAGAACTCAGAAGTAAGGGTGGGGGGTGGGTGGGTTTAAAACACCACTACACACACCTTCTGTGTCTCAGAACTCGGAAGTAAGGGTGGGGGGTGGGTTCAACACACCACTACACACACCTTCTGAACCTCAGGACTCAGAAGTAAGGGTGGGGGGTGGGTTTACACACACCACTACACACACCCTCTGTGCCTCAGAACTCAGAAGTAAGGGTGGGGGGTGGGTGGGTTTAAAACACCACTACACACACCTTCTGTGCCTCAGAACTCGGAAGTAAGGGTGGGGGGTGGGTTCAACACACCACTACACACACCTTCTGTGCCTCAGGACTCAGAAGTAAGGGTGGGGGGTGGGTTTACACACACCACTACACACACCCTCTGTGCCTCAGAACTCAGAAGTAAGGGTGGGGGGTGGGTGGGTTTAAAACACCACTACACACACCTTCTGTGCCTCAGAACTCGGAAGTAAGGGTGGGGGGTGGATTTAACACACCACTACACACACATTCTGTGCCTCAGAACTCAGAAGTAAGGGTGGGGGGTGGGTTCAACACACCACTACACACACCTCCTGTGCCTCAGAACTCAGAAGTAAGGGTGGGGGGTGGGTTTAACACACCACTACACACACATTCTGTGCCTCAGAACTCAGAAGTAAGGGTGGGGGGTGGGTTCAACACACCACTACACACACCTCCTGTGCCTCAGAACTCAGAAGTAAGGGTGGAGGGTGGGTTCAACACACCACTACACACACATTCTGTGCCTCAGAACTCAGAAGTAAGGAATTTGAATTGTCTTGTTTTACGGCGCTTTAACAGCGAGGTTATTTGCGCCGAAAGTGTTACATAATGCGTCGTATTGTTATGTAAAGTGCGTCTTTCACAAAGATTTTTGTCCGATGAATATTTGGTTGAAAGTGAAGATGAATATAAACTATAGAAAGTCAAGTTCCGGTGTAAAAGGTCGGATACAATATCTACACAAAACTAATACTAAACTCATACTAATTATAACACTAATCCTGATAATACTGGTCACAATTATTGATACTAATACTAATAATACTGATTACCATTATACTAATCCTAATAATACTGATTCTTATAATACTAATCTAATCATAATCGAGATCAAAAGAGAACGATCCGGTGTAAAGGGCCAAGATCGGTGAACTATAATTACAATATTGAATGTTCAAGAAATAACAGCTATATCTAGGATGAATGATGCCAGTTAAAACACGGCTTCGGCGTATATGGCCGATAACCTATGATGTATCAAGTAAAATTCTAAATAGAAGATAAAAGTTCTGTTTGAACTAAAAAGTCTAAAATCTGCGATCTGGCCGATAACCTATGATGTATCAAGTAAAATTCTAAATAGAAGATAAAAGTTCTGTTTGAACTAAAAAGTCTAAAATCTTATCTATCTCATTGGAGTCGTCATCTAAAAGAGTCTTCAAGTCGTCGCTCATGTTCAGTCTTAATCTTATATCACAGTATTTATCACAGGTGGTTAATATATGTTTTATTGTGAGCTGCGTGTCGCAGTCTTCACACTCTGGAGGTTCTTCGCCTGACAGAAGGAAACTGTGGGTGAGCCGACAATGACCAATACGGAGGCGTGAAATGACGACCTCCTCACGACGCGACTGCCGGATAGACGATTTCCATGATGTGACAGATGTTTTGATTTCCCTAAGCTTATTATTAACTGTTGAAGTCCATGCGGTTTGCCATTGATTACGTATAATTTCTCTCACTGATGCTTTCACGTCATTATGTGGCACTGAAAGTGAGTCGACATCGGTTCGAGAGGTCGCTTGTTTGGCAAAGAAGTCTGCTCTCTCATTACCATGGATATCAGCATGGCCAGGGATCCAACAAAGCAGTACCTTCCTTCCCTGCTTGTGAATCCTGGTAATTACCATTTGCATGTCTTGAATCATGGGATGAGTGGGGTAACACTCCATCGCTGCTTGGAGGGCACTCAGGGAATCGCTAAAGATTATATAATTAAAACCTGGATCACTAAGAATAAAATTCAAAGCTTGAACAATTGCATGAAGCTCAGCGGTGTAGACACTACAAGTCGGTTCAAGTTTATACATAAAATGTTGATTTCTCACGACGAACGCACATCCCACTGCACCGTTCAGCTTGGATCCATCGGTATATAAAAATTTAAAACCACTATATTTATGAATGAGCTCATTGAAGAGTTGTTGGTATACTTGTGGAGCTGTCATGGCTTTCGCGTTCTCCGCCAACGAGGTGATGATAACAGGTCGATGGACCGTCCAAGGTGCCACAGCACTGCTCCTCACTGCCACTACGTCCGGAAGACTGTAGTCTAGGCGAGCAAGGAGTTCAGAGACTCTGATTGCAGTTGGACGGGTTGTGGAAGGGCGTGAGGAATACTGAAGTGAATACGATGGCTGAAGGTTGAGAATGATGTGGTTGGTTGGGTGATTCGGCAAACCTTTCATCTTGGCTACTAGACAGAGCAATAGATAATCTCTTCGGTAAGTAAGTGGTGGTTCTCCAGCATCACACAATAAGCTAGGTATAGGGCTGGTGCGAAAAGCTCCAGTACATAACCTGAGTGCTGCATTATGGACCGGGTCAAGCATTTCAATATAAGATTTTCTGGCCGAGTTGTACACCACACATCCGAAGTCAAGCTTGGAACGTATGAGGGAGCGATACAATCGGAGCATAGATGTACGGTCTGCGCCCCAAGAGGTGCCGCCTATCACCTTCAGAATATTCATTGCTTTCAAACACTTGTTTTTAAGAAGTTTCAAGTGGGGAATCCAGTTTAGTTTCTCATCGAAGGTCATTCCTAGAAAACGGACAGTCTCTGTAAAAGGTAAAACGTTATTGGCTAAAAACAATGAAGGGTGTGGGTGAAATGTGCGGTGACGACTAAAATGCATGCACGACGTTTTTGCAGGTGAAAATTTAAAACCGTTCTTGTCAGTCCAGCTCTCCAAGCGATTGATCGTTAGCTGGAGTTGTCGCTCGGCTGAGGCAAGGTTCGCGGATTTATAAAAAATTGCCAAATCGTCAACATATAAAGAGGCACAGACAGGTGCACGCACACACGTCGTTATTGAGTTGATGGCAATAGCGAATAATGTTACACTTAGAACAGAGCCTTGTGGCACTCCGTTTTCCTGATTAAAAGATGATGATAAAATATTTTCTACTCGGACGCGAAATGTACGATGCGACATAAAATTGGAGATAAAATTAGGCATGTGCCCACGAAAACCCCATTGAAAAAGAGAACGCAAGATACCATACCTCCAAGTAGTGTCGTACGCTTTTTCGAGGTCAAAAAATACTGCTATCATGTGTTCTCTTCTTAAAAAGCTGTCTTGTATTATTCCTTCTAGCCGAATAAGATTGTCAATCACTGAACGATTTCGACGAAAACCTGACTGTTCTATACATAGGAGGTTTTGTGTTTCTAGATACCACATGAGTCTCTTGTTAATCATCCGTTCTTGAATCTTACAAAGGCAACTGGTAAGGGCTATGGGTCTATAGCTAGATGCTTCTGTCTTATCTTTACCAGGCTTAAGGATAGGAATGATGATTGACTCCCGCCAAGATGTAGGAAAGTCATCGGTGGACCAGATACGATTAAACATAGATAATATGAACAATCGTGCATCCAAAGTGAGATTTTTAAGCATCTGATAATGGATGTTGTCGATACCTGGAGATGTATCTTTGGCTTCTCGAAGAGCTGATTCAAATTCCCAGATGGTAAATGGTACGTTATACAGTTCTCTATTATTCGACGAAAAGTTGAGGCATTTTCTCTCTTCAATTTCTTTCGTTCTAAGAAAAGTATCGGAATAATTACTGGAGCTGGACACCTTCGAGAATTGCTCGGCAAGGACATCTGCTATTTCAGGAAGAGAAGTATGTAGTTGGCCATTGCTCACGAGTGCTGAAATGGACTTATACGATGTTTTGCCGCTGAACTTCCTAATCTTATCCCACACCCGCGAGGATGGTGTTCTGATATTGATGGAAGAAACATAGCAGCTCCATGACAACCGTTTTGACTCTTTAATGATTCGACGAGCTCGTGATCGTACTTTTCGGAATTCTTCGAGGTTCAGCTGGGTTGGGAATCGCACGAAAGTAGCGAGGGCTTTTTTGCGATGTTTGATAGCCGACTTACATTCATCTGTAAACCATGGAACAGGAAGTCGGTGAGGTCGAGCGGAAGATTGAGGTATGGACTTTTCAGCGGCGGTAATAAGATTCTCAGTCACATGATCAACAAGAGAGTTAACATCGTTGAAATCTCTATCCCGATCAAACTTGAGCTCATCTCTAAATTTAGTCCAGTTTGCGCGTTTCAGTATCCACTTCGGTTTTCGTGGCGGTACACTCTGAGTACACGCGTCAAGGAGTGAAACGAGTACAGGGAAATGGTCTCTCCCGCAAAGATCATTATGAACGTTCCATTCCGAGGCAACTGACAGGGTTGGAGTACAAATAGTGAGGTCAATACAAGAGAAAGATCCGGTGTGCGAGGTGAAGTGTGTACTATGGCTATTATTAAGGATACATAAGTTATTGTTAGTGATTATGGTTTCTATGAGTTTTCCTCGACGGTCACTCGAGCGACTTCCCCACATGGTGTTATGGGCATTGAAGTCGCCGAGAAGGAAGAAAGGTTGTGGAAGTTGTGCTATGAGCTGTAGAAGACTTTGGTCGGATATATTCTCACCTGGTGGGAGATATATATTACAGAAGGTTATTGCATGTGGAAGAAAAACTTTACAGGCGACTGCCTGTAAAGGTGTGGTAAGAGTGAAAAATTCAGAATGATAACTATTATGTACTGCAGTTGCCACGCCCCCTTGCGCTCGGTCACCAGAAATATAGTCGGATCGGAAGAATTCATAGTTTCTTAAATTAGGGTCATCTGTCTGTTTGAAATGTGTTTCCTGTAAACATAAGATGATAGGTTCCTGATCAGACACAAGTTGTTTGACCTCTTCTCTGCGGACTGCGTACCCTCGTACGTTCCACTGGATGATCAGTGCCATCTCTGATATGACTTCCTTACTCTTTAGGAGTCGGGTCCGTAGACCTCAGATTAGGATTTGGAGGAGGAGGAACTGTAGGACGTTCCTTAACCTCAACCTCCATTCTATCATCTTCCGATGTGGGTTTAATCGAATCCCCACGATTAAGAGTAACAGGTCTTTTTTTGACCTGATTCGGTTGTAGTTTAGTAGATGCTTGTTTATGTGGTGCATTTTTAACTTCTTCGATCTGCTTTGTAAGCGATGCTATTTGTTGAGAAAGAAGATTAATTTCAGTTGTTTGTTTTTGTAATAGGTTTTCCTGAAGTTTGATCTGTTCGGCCTGTATGGAGAATTGTTTGGTATGTGCGTCAATAATGTCTGATTGTTCAACTAGTTGTTTTGCTTGCTTGGCTATTGTTTTCTTCTGCTCGTCAATGATTTTCTGTAGATGGTCAACTTCTGAAGGTGTGGAAGTGTTAGGTTTGCCAACAATCGAAGAGAAACTTTTGGAATCAGTTTGTGGGTAAAGTTCGTTGAAACGCTTGCGTGCTTCGCCGAAAGATATGTTGTTAATAGTTTTAATTTCCTGTATCTTCTTCTCCTTCTTCCACCGTGGACAGTGACGAGAAGAAGAAGGGTGGTCGCCATCACAGTTCACACAGTGCAGATTGAGTGTGCAGGCATCTGGTTTGTGACTGTCAGCTCCGCAATATTCACATATCTCTTTGTCGTTACAATTGATGTTGGAATGATTATACTTTTGACATTTTCGACAACGTAATGGGTTTGGTATATATGGTCGAACAGGTAAGCAAACAAACCCAGAGTATATTTTTGGTGGTGGGGAAGAAGTGGAGAAAGTCAAAATCAGGATAGGTGTTTTCTGTGGAGTATTGTTATACGGTTTTCAATCCTGTAAACATCGATGACGTGCTGGTTCGCAAACTCGGTCTTGATTTCTTCCTCCTCGATGTTCAACAAGTCGTGACTGAATATCACACCTTTGCAGGAATTCAATGATTTATGTGGGGATACTTCGACGTAGGATGTATTCAACAGCGTTGTGCCAAGCAGTAGTTTGGACTGAGCACAGCTCGCTGTCTCTATTAACAATGTGCCGTTGCGAAGCCGTTTCAAGTTCTTAACTTCACCTGCGAGTTTCAGAATATCTTTCTGGATTTGAAAAATCGAGCACTCATTGAAAGTTTTCTTGCCTTTAATGGCCATGAGTAAAAAACGCGGTTCTTTCTCAGTACTAACCAGGTCATTAACAGTGATCAAGTCATCCATTAACGGCCTGGGTCGTTTATTGTTCATGTTTAGGGGGGGGAAGGATAGATTGGTATCAATTGTATTCATATTGGTCCCACGAGTAGCTAGGGAAATAAAAGTCCACTCGCACAGAGCCCCGCATGTGAAAGAAAGGCAGTATTAAAACTAGAGGTCGCCAGGTATCTAGAGTTCATCGTTCGAGACTACATTTACCCGTAGCCATTCAGCTCCTCGGCACGATAGTTTACACCTTGAGCTTAGGTTCATGTCCTTATACATTGCATTTTGTCAACAGATGTGGGCGATTCAAGCATGTGGAAGGAGCTGGCAGGAAGCAGGAAAGTAAGAGAAGAGAAGAAAGAAGACAAAAGAGAAGAAAGAAGACAAAAGAGAAGAAAGAAGACAAAAGAGAAGAAAGAAGACAAAAGAGAAGAAAGAAGACAGAAGAGAAGGAAAGAAGTGAGAAGAAAATGCAATGCTCAGTACTTCCCCCACATACTCCGGTCACCAGAAGGAACCCACTCGACCGACGGTCCGAACTTGGTCTGGACCCTCACCCCAGACCATATCGCCATGGGTGACCCTGCTGGGAGCAAATAAATTGCTCCCGACGATAGCTCTGGGGATCACTGGGCCACGCAAGCCCCCACACCACGTCAAGGTGTTCGGATCCTTTGAGGGGGCTCAGAAGTAAGGGTGGGGGGTGGGTTCAACACACCACTACACACACCTTCTGTGCCTCGGGGATCTAGAGTGAGGGTGGGTGTAAAACGCTCCTCTACTTTGAGTGAAACACTTCACAGACCAACGCAAACACCCGTTAATAACGACGAAAACCTTGACTGTGGTGAGAACGAATGTGTCACGCTTCCTACTGTTGAAGATGTAGCTCACTTATTTAATGGAAATGCCGTGTCGTCGTCTGTACCACGACTACCAACTTTTGAAGAGAGCGAGAAGTTTCCATGTACTAACAGTACCGACGACGAGAATTACCAATCCTACACCTCACAGAAAAAAAAACTTTATTTGCGAGTAAAAAAGCAGGAGCGACTGCTCAGTTGAAGCCGAGCTGCAGACTCCTACTTGCGCCGACAAAAAGATAAACCTAGAACAGTGACAACACAAGAGGTTATCGATGTAGCGGGTGAGCACATGTCCGAGTCGGCTAGCTCGTTATCTAAAATGCAACTACTGAGAAAAGACAGATCGCTTTGGGAGGAACAACAGAAGCGAATGGCACTTGCATGGCATTACGAATCACCTGCATTGTACGTAGATCTTCGCGAAGTGCATGGCATAAAACTACCCGCGAAGTCAACGATAGAAACGTGGGTTAATGCACTGAACTTGCAGCCTGGCCTTTGCGAAGATCTGTTTGAAAAGTTCAAAGTCAAAATGAGTGGAATGTCGAAGAGCGAACGCCAGTGCGTGTTGGTATTTGACGAAATTTTAATTAAAAAAACCTTGGAGTACAATTCTAGAGTAGATAACGTGGAGGGTTTTCAGGACTTGGGAGGTAGTTTTGGTAGAACACCTGAACTTGGTACGCACATACTCGTTTTCATGGTGCGTGGGCTAATCTACAACTGGAAAATGTCTATTGCGTACTACGTTACCAATGGTTGTGTTAAGGGACATCAACAGAAAACTCTCGTCACCAATTGCCTTGAAAAACTCTTCGAATCTGGTGCAATTGTGCGAACATGCGTCTGCGACCAAGGCCCTAATAACCGAACAATGTTCAATTTATGGAAAATTAATGAGAGTAAGCGGTGGATATTTGTGAAAAACCATAAGGTTTACATGGCCTATGACGTCCCCCATCTCATAAAGAGTTTAAGAAACAATCTTCTCCATAAAGATTTCTTTGTTGCGGGTAAGCAGGTGTCCTTCAGAGATGTTATTCGCGCATACGAACTGGATTCATGTTCCAGTCTTGCAAGAGCGAATTGTAAGCTAACGCAGCAGCATATCTCACCCAACAACTTCGAGAAAATGAGTGTCCAACTGGCTGTCCAAGTATTTTCACATTCTGTGTACGCTATGATAAGTACAGCATCGGATTTGGGCCAGATTCAATCACCAACAGCTAAGGCTACAGCAGAGTTCATGAAAGATGTGAACAATGTATTCGATGCATTGAACAGCAGAATTAAATCGGCTACAAATGCATATAATTGCGCTCTTCAGACAGGAAACCCAGTATCTCTGAATTGCTTAAAAGCAGCCCCGGCATGGATTGATACTTGGATAGTCCAGAAAACTGATCGCACAAAGCATGCCCACCTTATTCCACCGTGTTTTACTGGCTTAAAACTAACAATTCAATCAACGCTAGATTTGTTCGAAGACTTGAAAGCAGAGGGATATAAATATCTGCTTACATCACGCCTCAATCAAGATCCGTTGGAAAACATGTTTGCCGTTATTCGATCTCGCGGTGGAAATGACAGAAATCTCTCTGTTCAACGCTTTCGAAGAAGTTTGTAACACATACTGCTGATGCAACTGATGAAACCACCAAGTACGTCCAATTGTGAAGCAGACGATGATCTACAGCTCAATGTCATGCATCCATCTGTAGCTCCTCTTACCTCACCAGACTTGGAGAGTGATGAGGACGCCGACACACCTGGCCTTGTGAAGAATCCATGGGGATTTAACAGTGAAGATGAAGAACTTCTACTGGATCTGGATGGTTATGAGGTAGCTGTAGAACCGGAGGTTGGGAAAGTCATCTCACAGTCGTCTGCGCCAACATTGGAATCAAGTGCGGTGAGATATTACTGTGGTCATATTTGTAAATGGGTTGTGAAAAAGTACTCATGTGCAAATTGTAAGGTACACATGATTAAACCGAACCAGAATATCGAGTTTGGAGATGAAACGTTGATAAAGTTGGAGGCATACAAAAACAAGGCAAATGATGAGCTTGGTTTTCTGTGTTCTCCGACTGCTTTGATGCTAGATGTAACACATTTGTGGCCTAAAATACAATATCAATCATACGTCCCAAACAACTTGATGGGTGCCATTCACAAGGCAATTCGATTGAAACATCCCGCATGGTTTGAAGGAGAATGCGTCGATCATCGTGTATCAGCAATGAAGCACATGATTACTGTGAAAATGTACTACGAGCTGAAGTGGAATGAATGAATGAATGTTGGGTTTAGAGGCGCGTCGACACCGAGGTCATTTTGCGCCTGTACGCTGTAATGAACCGATGTAATGGATACGATGTAATGAACCGAATCGTGAAACCAACGATATGTTGGAAACGGCACAAGAGGTGAGTTGAAGACTAAACATATCACAGAACGGTTAACAAATACGTGAATGGTCAAACACACGTTCCTCAAACACAGGACAATGAAACAAACGTGTGTATGATGTAAAAGTCATACACACATTTCATGAACACAACATTGAACGACTGTGTGTATGATGTAAATCGTCATACACACACTGATACACTTGATAGCTGAACAAAATGATTGTATAAAAAACGTCATTTTGGTCGTTTGTTCAATACTAAAAGGAATATACTGACTATACTGACTGACTATATTATTAAATAACAATTTTAGTATTGAGGCATGTATCAATTTATCCTTTTTGGAAAGCCGATAATGCAGAGCAAGTAGTTCATGGTTCAGCCGAGAAGCTACGCATTAGACGATAAGATTTGAAAGGGGAGGAGTTATTTGATCCGAGATTGTCGGTAAGCCAGTTCGCTTCACATCTCACGGTCGGTGCAGTAGTACGAGAGCATGTTTAGTACTACCATGTATGGACAGGTTCGTGCTGACCGGTCGCCTTTATTTTCGTAGACAAAACTTCGGCTCACTACCGCTCTACTAAGATTACAAACTCAATGGTTCCACACAAAACCACTCCCACTCTTACCCTTACTTGTTATAAAAAGGCAACACTGTCAAAGATTGAACGAAAGACATCAAAGTCAAAACAGTATAAAAGGAGAATGAAATTACAAGAACAAACATAAATGAGAAAAACCTAATATAATAAATAAGTTTGCTAATCTCGATAACCAAACCAAGCTGGAATAATAAGAAGACAAAACCTGAAACGGCGGTAAAAAGTAAAGCCAAGATCTGACAACAAGTAGAGATGCAATAAAATAAAAGGGATGGGGAGGAAGCGAACTTTTGGCAAGGTCAAGTCTTTTGTGTGTATGAGTTCGTGACAAGAAAGAAACAGAATGGGGTAGGACCAGATAGGCATGCAGGGTGGTCGAGGATTTGGGTCATCACAGGGTCAACATTAGTTTATAGGGGTATCTATTAATTGTTGCATCTTCTCACTCAGGGCCAAACTTCCGCTTCAAGCTTCGAAACAGAAATGGAACAGGTGATGAACGAACTTGATGTGTGGAAGACGAGGGATCCTGAGGCACAAATCGAAACAAGAACAGACTCCAATGACGAATTGAATATTTTATATCTTCACACTGGTGAAATGGTTGCTACGCTCAAGAAGTTTCCTGAACTGCTGTTGATGGACGCTACTCACTGAGTCAATAATATTAGAGTGCCTGCAATCGTCTCCATGTGTTCAGACGGATAAGGCAGCGGGAGGATTGTTGGCTAGTGCTTTGTGTCCCATGAGCAACAAGGAAGGAAGCCATCACAATTTCACCAATATTAATCGTGATGTACGCCAGAAGACGAGAACCGTTATAGTTGATGAAGACTAACGAAATCACCTCCATCGAGAAAACACGTCCAAATGACATCATACATCTTTGTCGATTCATGTACAAAGAGTATTCCAATCTGAAACTATACATGAACCTAATGCCACCAGAATACGTGCGCACGATACTGAATAAAATGCTGTACAGCGACAGATCTGGAACATATGAAGCACTATCGAGATCTTGTTCTCATGGGGCCGCTTATGATAAGATAGATGCCGTGGAGACCCCACTCCCCACATTGTCAGACATCACCCACCCTCAGAAATGAAATAAAAACTGATCCGCTCTCGAGAAACACGTCCGAACCCGACAAGATCTCTTTTTTTTTTTTTTTTTTCTTAAACCGGGGCCCCCATCCCGCCTCCGGTTGCATGACGATCGCTTCACACTACATCGCCTCTGCCTTACACTACGGTGATAGCTACTGAATGAACAGTAAAGCCTGGCCGTAGTGCGTACATGCAAGGATCGTGCAAGGATCAAATATCGGGTAGGTAGGTGTATGCATTGTTCAGCTTTTCAGCTGTTATAATGCTGTCTGATGAGTAGTTGGTTCGACATTCCAAGAGGAATTTAAAGAAGAAAACACCGCAGTAAAAAGACCACCACGAAAGAAAGAGTGTAATGGCCAAAACTCTGCTGAATCATGCAAATAGAGAAGTGCAGGCCAATCCTCACTAGTGTATGAGGTTTGTGAAACTGCGATAGAGCAACAATTTGTCTACGTGGGGGTAGGATTGCAATATTTCATTCATGATAGGGATTACTATGCTCTGGGAGGAGCGTTCCTAAAGAAAGTTCACAAGAGTTAGCAATGGGTCAGACACTATGATGAGACAGTCCAAGTGCTATACCTGCAAAAGAAAGCAGATGACACGATTAGTTCAATTGCAGACATTAATGTGCAACATCCTACTCTAAACCTATTAGCTGTTTCCAGTTGATGTTATCTCCTACCCGGTGAAGTACAAGGGATCATACGTGTTGGTGAATATTGCTTTGGGGTGTTTGTGTTTGGTTTTATGGTGTTCGTTATACTGTCCTAGCTCCCTGATGAGTTTGTTTCGTGATTTAGTTGCCTTTGCGTAGAATTGAGAAGCTAATTTAGTTGCAAATACTTTGATTGGTTCTATTTTCAGGTCCCTGTGAAGATTATCTGTGCGTGTGTATCGTGGAGATTTGGTTATGATTCTAAGTACCTTATTCTGTATGATTTGTAGTTTGCGTATGTGTGTTTTACTTGCGCCTCCCCATACCGCTGGCGCAAAGGTCATAATTGGACGGATTAGGGATTTATAGAGCAGGAGGCCCTTGCTTACGCTGAGTTTAGATTTTACGTTAAGGAGAGGATACAATTCGGAGAGCTTGCCATAAGCTCTACCTTTGATAATTTTGACGTGTTCACCAAACGTCAGTCTGTGATCAAGATGAACTCCCAGATACCTAACGACAGGTTTCCAGTCTATATTTAATCCGAAGAGGTGGGGACGTATTGTGATGTGGCTAGTGCCCTTGCGACGGCCTGAGAACAATATTGCTTCTGACTTTGCTACGTTAATCTTGACTCTCCACTTCCTATACCAATCTTGTAACTCGTTTAGCCCCTCTTGTAAGGTGCGCGTGATGCACGACCTTACACGGGAACTACGATAGATTACAGTGTCATCAGCGTATATACCTATCTCAGTGTCACTAGGTTTAGGTAGGTCATTGATGAATATATTGAACAGGACAGGACCTAGGATTGACCCCTGGGGGACGCCAGCAGCGATGGTGCGTCTGGTTGAGAGCGCGTTTTTAACGTTAACTTGGAAGGATCTGTTTTCAAGGTAGGATTTAAGTAGGTGTGTGTATCGGGCTGGTAGGCTGATGTCGATAAGCTTGCTCAGGAGCCCGGCATGCCAAACCCTGTCAAAGGCTTTTTCGACATCCAAGAATACCGCGCCTGTTAGTTTCCCTTGGCCAAAGCCTTTAGTAATATACTCTGTCAGTCTGATCATCTGGTGGTCTGTGCTGTGTTCTGCTCTGAAGCCGAATTGCTCATCGCGGATTGTGTTGTTGTTATGTAGATGTCTGTTAAGGCGGGCTAGTATGACTTTTTCTGCTATTTTACTGAGTGAGTTTAGTAAGCTAATGGGTCTATGGTTGCCTGGTTGGGTGTGATCTTTTTTGGGTTTAGGAAACGCGAGTATTTTCGCTTTCTTCAAGTCTGTGGGGAAGTACATTAGGAAGATCATCATGTTAATGAGGTAAGCTATGAATGTAATAGCCCTAGGTGGAAGGTTTTGCATGACTCTGTTAGGGATGTTGTCTGGTCCGGGTGCTTTGTTAGGGTGCATCTGTTTAAGTATGTTATCAATCTCTTTGCTGTTAGTATTTTGAAAGTCAATGTCTATTGGGCTGTCTAGGAAGTCCCTGACCTTGTTATTGGTGATCAGGATGTGGTTATCGTCTTTAGGGTCATCGTTAGGCTGAAATGTCAGTTCGAGGGTGTCTGCTAGCACGTTCGCTTTATCAATGTCACTAAAAACAGTTCCATTGTTGCCTTGGAGTGGCGGTATGGACATGGGCTTACGTGTCAGTGCACCCGACAACTTCCAAATCGACCTATCTTGGGGGTTGATTCTATCAACTTTGGCTTCCCACCCTTCCTGTCGAAATTGTAGGATGTCATCTTTGATTGTCTTGACGTGTTGATTGTATAGTGTCTTAGTTGCCCTGTTCCTCATGCGCCTGTAGAGGTTACCTAGTCTGTTCTTAGCCTTGATTTTATCTATTATGAATTGAGGTAGTTTAGTATTGTAGGTCCTGGGTTTACTTAGGGGGATGCTATTTGTCATTGCTTGTTGTATTACTTCGGTGAATTTGGTAATGTGTGAGTCTAAGTCTTGTTTGGTGGTTATGTTGGGAAAGTTAACGAGCTCACAATGGATCTCCTCTTGAAAGGAGTTCCAGTTAGCTTTCTTGAAGTTGAGGAATTGTCTCTGAGTGTTTATGTCTGTAACTGCCTCGAAATCAATCAAGACTGGGAGATGGTCTGAGTTAAGTTTGTCTTTTGTGGTTATGTCAAATGTCAGTTCGATATTTTTAATGAGGGCTACGTCCAATACGTCTGGTTGCACTCTAAGGTTGTGTGAGTAGAATGTCGGTGTGAAAGGTGCAATAACTGAGTATGAGAATTTGTGTGAATGGGATAGGAGCTTTTTACCGTCCATGTTATTGAGCCTGCTGTTCCAGTGATTGTGTTTACAGTTTAAGTCCCCTGCGATAAGTATTCTATTTCCTAACTGAAAAAGTTTCTCGATGTCTTAAGTATTTAATCTAATATTAGGTGGTTTATAGACTGAAATTATTGTAGTGAGCTTGCCGTCCAGCTTGGCCTGTATCCCTGTGGCTTCTATTGTGCTTAGTTTTGGAATTAGTATTTCATGATGATTGATATTATGTTTGATTAGTATGGCTGTACCCCCTCCCTGAGCTCCTATTCTATCTGTTCTATAAGTTATATATTGACCTATTTCGAATTTATTTTTGGGTTTGAGGTGTGTTTCGTTTAGGAGTATGATCCCTATATCCCCATCTAGTAGGAGATGTTCTAACTCGAACTTGGATGCTTGTACCCCGTAGCAGTTCCAGAAGAGAAGCCTGCTGGTGCTAATAGGGAGAGGTGGTCGGACTGGTGGTAATGGATGGTGTAGGGAGTTCACACTACTACGCACTGTACTGCCTCTAGGATGAATCTAAGGGCTAGGTGGAGGAGATTTTCGTGATCGGATTTGGTTTTACATGTGAGCTTGAGATTGAGGAGTGTTACGCCCTTCTTAATTAGATCTAGAATTGTCTGACTAGAGAGTTGGGAGTCGTTCTGGAGAGTGGACTCTTCCACTTCTAATTCTAGCGCTGCGCTGCGTTGGAAGGTTGAATTGGTGGGTAGTCGGGGAGCAGGGGGATTGCCTACTTTAGTTTTCCTCTCAGTCCTGGGAGTCTTGGCAGTCGGGGTAGGTCGATTCCTGCGCTGAAGGGTGCGCTGGGGTCGAGGACCACCGTGCAGGGCCTCGGTCCTCGGAGAGGAGACAGCCCGGGAATCAGGTTGTGTGGTAGGGGGGATCAAGATCGCGGGATCATCACTGACCTCCCTGTCTGGACCAGACGTTGGAAGAAGCCAAGCGCTCTTGAGCGGAAGAGGAGCAGGGACATATCGTTCTGCGGCTGGCTTTTTAGGCACAGTAGCGTTCCGGTTGTTAGTCTGAGGCATATGGCCGGTTTTTCGGGCTTTGTAGGATTTATAGGCTGCGCGATAGACTGTGCACGCTTTGTAGGATGCTGTGTGCCTCTCGTTACAATTGGCACACAAGGCGGGGATGGTGAGGTCGGTCTTGGGACAGTCGGATGTGTGGTGAGGACCAGCACACTTAACACACCTTGGCTTGGCATTGCACCCGTTGGCAACGTGGCCGAACCGAAGGCAGTTGTGGCACTGTCTGGGACCGTCGGCTCCACGATAGCCTTCGACCTCTACTTTCATGTATAGTAGAGTACGCAGATTGTAAATCTCCGTGGTCTTGGCTGTGTCGTTGAGTTCAACGAGGAACAGGGGCATAGGTTGCTTAATGCGATTGCGCATGTTGGCGACATTGACAACATCGAAGCCTAATCTGGTTAGGTCCGACTTGATGTCCTCTGGAGGAGTGAACTCCCAGAGGTCCCTAACTACGACCTTGATGGTCCAGGCGGAAAGGGTTTGGAAAGCAAAGAACTCAATGTTCTCCGCTGAAAGGAAACTGGTAGTGGTACGGAAGTCATCTTCGTTGGAAGTCTGGATGGAGACCCGCGTCATGACTTGCTGAGAGCCAGGAGCTCCTCGCTTATCACAACCACGTCGGGAAAGAACAAGCGGGAAGGTAAGCATGCCCGTGAGGCGACGTACGAAGAGAGGGAAGTTGCTTTTCTCGGTAAAGAACCCGGTTATGGCAGGGATCCTCTTCTTTTTGGGCGCCGGTTGGCTGTCAGGGCCGGTCAACTCAGTCGGAAGAGGGATGGAGAAAGGACTGATCGGCGCATCCGGAATGGAGTTCTTTTGGAGTCGTGGGTCACGGGAGACTACGCTTGGTGACGGGTGCGAGTCTTTTGCGACCTGTATAATGGGAGAATTGGCACCACTTCCGCTTCCCCCTGGCTTTCCCAAAGCTGCTGCCCTAGCTATGGCTTCGCTAACTAGACTGTCGCCCCCAGGCTTAACAGACTGCTTGGAGAGAAGCGTGAAAAAAGCTAAATCTGGATTGGGCTTCTTCTTACCATCCCTCTGAGGGGCGATAGCAGAGCTACGTGGGGAGTAGGCACTCGATCGTGTCGCGTGTTTGTACTTCCGCTTCCTGGTTTCCACGGTCTGGAAGTCATCCTCGTCATCCAGAACCCGGTCCTCCTCGAACGCGTTCGGGGGTGCCGACATCAAAGAGAAGGCCTCCAAAAGGGCCGTCTCAACATAGGGGGTGGAGCTGGGCACCTATCGATCTATCTAGCCGGGATAGGCGTACAACCTTAGTGTGCAGTCACTGAGTATTGTATTTAATCTGTTGGGTTGGCTTTATGTGAGTAGGTACTATCAACTGCTCAATTGACAAATGAGGTGAAGCCCTATCGCAATAGTGCAGGAGCGAGTAAAATAGCCCTTGCTACCTATCTGTGCTAATCGTCAGGGCGGAAACGTGCCCTGGTTTAGCCAAAGTGGTTGCTTGGCTGAGGGCCGTTTGATGCAACTATTCCTCACAAGTGCGGTTGAACTACTCCTCCATACACAAGTTCGGTTCCTATGCGCTAACTTCGTCAGCAACCAATCAGCGTCGTGAAAACAACGCTATTGGCTATCGCGTCAGAAAGCTAGTCAGCTTGACTACGCCCGCAAATGGATCGACCCAGAGCCTGACCAGTCTCTGGTGACGTGGTTCACGACTTCGGGAAAAAACACAAGCGACGTGTCTATTAAGTACAGTTGCAGCTCTATACCTTCAGGTGTGGCTCTCTCTTGCAAGCAAGGTGAGGCAATCACAACCCCAAGGCAGGGGACCAACAAAAGCGCTTAATCCAGATGTTCACTCAATGAAGGGTGAACACAGTATGATGTCGACACCGAATGCCTAGAAGAGCGTCGAGCATACCCCGTTTAGATGTTACAAGATGCACAGGAGCAGTAACAACGTCGTGAAGCTGCAAGATTACATGCTGTACTACGTCACTGTGGTATTCCCTTTCTTTCTCGTTACAGGGCCTTGTGCGTCCGTATTATTGTTTAGACTCATAGACACATTATTAGTCACCCGTGTTTTTCCCAAATAGACATCCGCTTTAGGGGACAACGCTCTAGTTGCTTTACTGACAGTGCTTCAGAATGGGTTTCCATGTCGCATGCAATCTCTGTGCGTCATCTCTCTTATTCAGATTGTGGGGCCGTTTCTCAATGTCGATAGCCTCGCGTATTATGCGGGGGACATAGTGTTGAACTGTGGATAGAGTCTTCGCGTTAGCAAAGTCGATCCAGTACGTGTCCCTCCTGCGTTGCATGTTGTGCTCTTGTTCTGTCTTACAGCCAACGCATGCTCCTTCACTCTGGCAGACAGTGTTGCTATATTTCAAAACGAGAAATGCCCTACCACACAACTGAAAAGTCCGTAGGTTACTTTAGCAAAAATGTCCCTACTAATAACCCTACTCTCAAAAAGTCATCGAAAAACGTGCTTTTAAGAATATTGCCAAAAAGCCACTAAAACTTGGCTAATTAATGAAAGTTTTTCAACATTCTTTAAATAATTGATGAATAAACACTTAAACAAATAATGAATTAGCATGAAGATATTTATTTACTTGAACACATCATTTAAAAGTTACAACATAGAGGCGAAACATTACATTCTATTTATGGCGATATGACGATTATGTCAAAGTTTTCGACGAGGGCAGTTGGGGGGGTTCTAAAGGTCAGGGTGGAATTCTGTACTTATGTGTGCTGCTGGTGGATCCGCACAACGCCCGCCAGCGTAACGCCCGCTAATGGTACGTCATTGACTTCAAGGCAATGGTAAACGACAAGGTACATTTCCAAGAGTAACTTCTGTTTCATAACACGGCCGGTAATGTAGTATCAATATCTCATAATACTAGGAAAAGGTTGTAAGATGAGTTATAGTGCAGGAGATAAAATAGCATTGCTTAGATTTGACGAATTTTCGTAAATAACAGTAGCTAAACGTGATATTTTCGTTAAGGTAGGCCTAATAAAAGTATCAAATTGCCTTGCTTCATGAAATAAATATTTAAAAAATCTGCGCCAGCGTAACGCCCGCTTTATTTTTCACCTGAAATATATCGTTGTACCACCCGGTTTCAGGTTGAGGGAAAGGAAACGGTACACGATGCATTGAAGTCGATAAAGTAGTACTTGAATACAGTGGCGCGGTAAGTATACTTAAGGAGGCTCCATCATAACTCATAATGGCACAAAATATCTCAAATTTGGTCAGATTGTAAATTAAGTCATTCTACACCATAATATATCGTTAAAAAATAGCGTTTCTGACCTACTTTTCGAATTATTAGCAGTCAAACTTCAGCATTCTCCTATATCTTAACAATGGTGAGAGCCATAAAACCTACGCATTTTGCATTTAATTTGAGAATATGAAATACTCTTAGTGACCCAATTTTGTTGATTTTCTGTTTTTATTATAATCAATTGAATACAGTTTACAATACACAAATGAAATATAATCCTTCCTGGCTTCATTCAAAAGTTATATGTCTTTTAAGTTACCACATAGCTCAATTACTTGGCAACACTGTAATGTCCTACTCAGTTTCTTGCACTTTTGGCACCTAGTTCAAAATGTTAAATACTGGCTTGTGGTGGGCGTAATTTTGCTAATTTTGCAGTTAGTTTATATTGATTCTAAGTAATAAGTGTGGCTACCATTCATAAGGTTATGCCAACTATTTATTAGGTTAGGCCTACTATTAGATAATTTTTTAAAGTTCATTTATTCTTTTCTAAACTAGGCGTTTGAAATTATTCCCTGGTGTTTGAGTACCGGTATGTTTAAAAATATATACTAACAAAATAAAAGGTTTTCAGAATAGTGTATAATCTATAAGCTAGATAACGGTTCAAGCTAGGTTCCCATGACGATTGTTGACGTGACTTCCGTCAAAACATCGAACGGCAACATTGGTGTAAAATAGAATCACGTCAAAATATAGTGATTTTGCGCACGATTATAGTCATAATATCGAAATGAAACAGAAGTGCGACGGCGCGATCCCTACATTCGATTCAAATACGCCATCAAAAGTTGGAGTTGGCTATCTAGTTGAACGTGAAAAATCGTTTTCTCCCACCGATGTTTTTTCTTACGCGTGATTGGTTGGAAGTTGCCGGAGTTTCGACGGACGGCACGTAAAAAAATCGTCATGGGAACCTAGCTTTAGGAAAAAATGGGAATTCCAGGCATCTACACAGGAAAAATAAAGGAAAATTCTAAAGTATATGACCAAATAATTTTTATATAGTACTTGTTTATTGTTTTATTGCGGTAAAAAATAATAATCTCTAATGCGTTGACATATTAGTCATAGACAGCCATTGGAAAAAGAAATTATTTAATTTTATTTTATAAGGCGATTAGCCTATTACAGTTCTCCCATCGTTTTTGTAAGATAGCTTACAACTAAATCTAGGCTCTTTTGGTTTCTTGTTACTCGTGGACGACCATCCACACATTCTTGAAACAAGAGCTTAATTCCCTCTCCTTTTCGAAGCTTGAACACAGATTCAAGTTCGTTCAGATTTAAACCAGCAGCCGCTATCTTGCCAATCATTTGCGCCGACACACCTTCATTTTTTAGAATAAGGAGTGACTCCTTATTTATTTTCACCTTCAGGGCCAAAGATTTTTTGTTGCAATGCGTTTGGTAGTCAACTATGTGTTTGACAAACAATTCATTTGGTATGGTTGCTAAAATGGCTTGAAGCTTGTTGATTGAAGATTGTTCATAAAACAGGTGGTAATGGTTACTATACCTAATGCAATTACAGTCAAACATACTCGATTTAATTATACTTCATTTTTTTCTTAGCTCTCTTCTTAAATCACCAATCTTCGTTATGTTCTTGATATCTTCTTCTAATTCATTCCATTCCCGCGTCGTTCTTTGTATAAACCCATATTTACCTACTTCTCTATCCACTTTTTCCACTTCCATTCTTACTCCTCCCCTTGTACTTCTTTGTAATCCCTTTCCAATTCTATTGCTTAATTCATCCCATCCTGTATATTCATTCTTGACTCTAACAAAATTGCACATTCTTTCTATTTGTCTTCGTTTCGCCAAATTTTCCCATCCCATTTCCTCAATCATTTTACTGGGTCTTTCTATAACTTTTTCAACCACATCCTTATCGTTCCTGATAATCTTCCAGCGCTTCTCTCTCCCCAATACCCTTCTTGCAGCAACCCTTTGGACGTTCTCCACAGCCTTTATTAGTCCAACTTCATGCGGATCCCAGACTGAACTAGCATACTCAAGCATTGGCCGAATCAGACTCATGTATGCCTTCTCTTTTATTTTCATCCCTGTCCCCTTCAACTGCCTCATGATGAAATTTAAGGATCGTATTCCCTTTTTTGAGATATTTCTAACATGTTCCCCCCACCCCAAGTTTTTATTCATGTAAAGTCCAAGATATTTATATGCTTCTACTTCCTCAAGTGTAGAATCTCCCATTTTATAAATCTTATTCACTTTTTTCTTGTTACTGCTGCTAGAGAAGTGCACCACTTTACATTTTCCAACATTTAGTCCCATTAAATTTATTTTAACCCATTTATTAATTCTGTCCAAATCTCCTTGTAACTGATTTTCCTCCCTCTCACTCCTAATGGTGCTATATACCACACAGTCATCAGCAAATAGACGAATTCTTGATTGAATTCCGATTTGAAGATCGTTTATAAATATATTGAATAGAAGGGGTCCAATTACACTTCCTTGTGGTACCCCAGAAGTAACTTTTACCATATCAGAAATTTCATCACCTACTTTTACTTTTTGTGATCTACCTTTTAAGAATTGAATTGAATGTTAGGGTTTTGAGGCGCGTCGACAGCGAGGTCATTTTGCGCCTGGTGATTATAATTCTGGATGTTCTGAGATCATGTTATTTGAATACTTCGATGTAATGAATGAATATTATAATACAATTTTTAAAAAGTGACAGGTGTATGTTGCCATACACGTACATAAATCCTAAGGTACGAATGTAACTCTTGTTTGGAATGAGTCTCCGTCAAGTATTCTAAAAGGATCTAGATGTTTGCATAAAAAACGACATCTAGTCCTTATGTAAACAAAACATGAAGTGTATCTAATAAACTTAATACTATTATCACAGAATGTATACATGTATGGTGTAAAAGGCCACTCACATATAAAGGAACATTATGTCTTATAGCTAATATCACAAATAGTCTAATGCTGATCATAACCAACTAAACTTAATACTATTATCACAGAGCAAACAGATAAATGTATGGTGTAAAAAGTCATACATGCATAGCACAAAAATACAAGACAGCACGTAATAAATAACACATATCACAATATTAAAATGTATCCAGTAACTTAGCTCGGCTAAGAAATTTAAAAGTCTTATCAATTATTCTACTATCATTACCAAGTATTTTCGGTAGGGAATCTCCCATCGACAACTGTTGTCGAACGGTTGTATATTTGTCACATTCAATTAACATATGTTTGATGGTTAAAATTTCACCGCAGTGATCACACCTGGGAGTTATTTTCTCCGGTGTGAAGAGGTAGGAATGTGTGATCAATGAATGGCCGATACGTAAGCGTGTTAAAATAACTTCTTCCCGTCGGGTGCTTCTAATTGAGGAGTCCCACGGTTCTACAGTCGGCCTAATTTCTTTCAATTTATTATTAGTCTGTTGGCTCCATTCACTTTGCCATCTCTTCTTGGAGACTTGTTTGAAGTATGATTTAAGATCATCACAAGGGACTTTCGGTTGATCAACGTAAGCCTTGAGTGTAGCGTCTTTCGCAGCAGCATCGGCTCGTTCGTTCCCTTTGATACCTACGTGTCCAGGAACCCAGCAGAGCACTACACTAACATCCTGCGAGGCAAGGGCGGTTAGGAGTGTCTGCACTTCCTGGACAACGTAGTGGGCTGGGTAGATTTTAGAGATAGCCTGAAGAGAGCTTAACGAGTCTGTGCATATGAGTACCTGTTTTTGATTTTGGGCTCTTACATACTTTAGTGTTTGAAGGATGGCGAAGAGTTCAGCAGTGTATACGCTGCATTTAGGACTTAATCTAAACCCAAGAGAAGTGGTAGTCCCAGAGACAAAAGCGCTACCAACTCTATTGTTTGACTTCGAGCCATCTGTGTAGTATTGTGCATACCCTGTATAATGAGAGCAGAGTTCTTTGAATAACTGAAAGAAGACTTGTGAACTGGTGTTGGATTTTGCATGTGTAGTGAGACGAGTGTTGCACACTGGCCGAGCAACCAACCAGGGTGCTGAAAAATGATATCCTGCTGGATAGACCCTGGGATAAACGAACCTCTCCTCAATCAGTAGGTTATTTAGTCGAATACCTGTGGGTAGAGTTGGATTGATTTTAGCCCCATAGAGGGCTTGATAGCGGGGGTTAAACACTGGTTGGTATGTGGGGTGTTTGTTCATACACAATAGCTTAGAGGCATAGGATAAGGTAAGATATTTGCGTCTGATTTCCAGCGAAGGTTCACCAGCCTCACAATACAGGCTTTCAATACGACTAGTGCGAAGGGCTCCAATGGCTAGTCGGATGCCTGTATTGTGGACAGTGTTCAAAGGTTTCAAATAACTAGCTCTTGCTGAATCATAGGCAATACTACCATAATCGAGTTTAGAACGGACAAGTGCTCGATATAGCAGAAGCATCGTGGTCCGATCGGCTCCCCATCTGGTACCGCTCAGATAGCGTAAGAGGTTTATTGACTTGAGGCATTTGGACCTTAACAATGCGATATGAGGTTTCCAATTCAATTTCGCGTCAAATGTGATACCCAGGAATTTGGTTGTTTCAGTGAACGGAAGAAGTGCATGGTACAAGAGGATATCGGGGTCTGGATGTAGCCCTCGCAGTCGATGGAAATGTACGCAAGTCGATTTGGTTGTCGAAAACTTGAATCCTGTTCGATCTGCCCACTTCTCTAATTTGTTGATCGTTAACTGGATCTGCCTTGATGCAGTCTCCAGTCTAGAAGACTTGCACAGAATCGCGAGGTCGTCAACAAACAAGGAACAAGATACAGGTGATTGAATGCACTCCACAATTCCGTTTATCGCTATTGCAAACAAGGAGCAGCTTAAAACTGACCCTTGAGGTACCCCATTTTCTTGGTTAAAACTACGGGATAAAATATTTTGAACACGAACATAAAACCTACGATTAGACATAAAATTGGAAATAAATACTGGAAGGTGGCCTTTAAAACCCCACTTAGACAAAGTCTTCAATATATTGTACTGCCAGGTCGTGTCATACGCCTTTTCCAAATCGAAGAATACTCCAATGGCGTGTTGTTTGGTGATGAAAGCATCTTGAAGATAGCTTTCCATGCGTATGATGTGATCATATGTGTTTCTATTTTTTCTGAACCCAGACTGCTCTATGCAAAGGAGGTTTTTACGCTCCAACCACCATATGAGGCGGTTGTTAACCATCCTCTCCATGACTTTGCATAGGCAGCTGGTCAGAGATATAGGGCGGTAACTAGAAGGTAATTTCTTGTCTTTGTTAGGTTTTAAAATAGGGATCTGTATGGCCTCCCTCCACTTGTCGGGAAAAGAGTCTGACCTCCAAATCAAGTTAAAAGTATCGAGAAGAAGATCTAAGGAATCAGCAGTAAGGTGCCTCAGAAATGAATTATGGATCCTGTCGGCGCCTGGTGATGTGTTCTTTGAATGATCTATAGCGTTGTCTAGCTCCCACCTACTAAACGGCAAGTTGTATTCCTCGTCGTTTGCAGAGGTGAAACGAAGTATTCCACGCTCTGAAACACGTTTGAACTTCTGGAACGTTGCCGAATAGTGGTGGGACGCAGACACGTCAGAAAAATGTTCACCAAAGATGTTGGCTATGTCGACAGGATTCGTAACCATATCACCATTGCTTGCGATTGCTGGTATCGTTTGTGATTTATATTTCCCGTCGATCTTCTTAACTCGGTTCCACACTTTGTTCATGGGTGTATGGCAATTGATCGAGGAGACGTAGTGATTCCAAGAAATCTTCTTCGCGGATTTAATAATGTAACGGGCCTTGGCACGCAGTCTGCGAAAGGCACAAAGATTAATATCGTTTGGATATTTATTGAAAACTTTTAGTGCTCTCTTTCTTTTACAGATCGCTTCCTTGCATTCACTGTTCCACCAGGGAACTGGGATGTGACGTGTGGTGGTCGACGTCATGGGGATGCATGTTTCTGCAGCCGTAATAAATGCGTGAGTAACAGACTGGACACGCTCGTCAACATCATTAATGCTGACGGAGTCTCGTAAGCTAACAAGGCCAGTAAAAGTGGTCCAATCTGCGCGACGCAGATTCCACTGTGCACTTCGCTTCGGATGATCTTGGCCGTTTATAAGGTTCAAAACAAGTGGGAAATGGTCGCTACCACAGAGGTCTGGGTGAGCGATAAAGGTAAAAAGTGGAGCAATTGATGGCGTACATACACATAGGTCGATAACTGAGGATTCACCATTGCAAGAGTTGAACCTGGTTCTCTCCCCATCATTTAATATGATTAAATCCTGATCAATGAAGATTTTTTCGAGAAGACGACCTCGAGCAGAAGTGGTAGTTCCACCCCACAGGTGGTTGTGAGCATTGAAATCTCCTAACAGAACGTATGGACGTGGCAATTGTAGTATGATATTCATGATGTTTTGTTCTGTTACAGGTGCCCATTCCGGAAGGTAAAGATTGCAGAACGTGATCGGCTGAGGTAGAGCTATACGAACTGCCACTGCTTGTAAAGGTGTATTAATCAGCAGTGGGCTTACGTGATAGTTATCCGACACAGCCGTCGCAACCCCTCCATGCGCTCTCACTCCAGTAATGTCGTCAAATCGGTAAAATGTATAACCTTGTAAAAGAGGAGAGTCGGTAGGTTTAAAATGGGTTTCTTGCAGTAAAAAACAAATGAGTTTAAAATTGGCAGCTAAAAGTTTGATTTCTTCTTTGTGTCTGCTAAAGCCATTGCAATTCCACTGAATAAAAGCCATTCTGGTGGTAGCTTATTCAAGTATATAAAATATTTATATAAAGATATGAATGATATGTTTATTAAAATGAAGTAGGTAAGTTATATACCTAAGGTGTTAATACTATGACTAGTGTACATCTCCTTTTCTTTTGTCTCTCTCTCTATTACTCGCTCCATCCTCCACTTCCATTGTATCCTCACTGGAAACAGAGGTCAGTCCCTTATCCTTTGAAGAAGAACGGTTGAGTTTGACCGTCTGCTTCACTGGGTGAGATTTAGCAGCGGATAGTGCCTTTACTTTAGCTAATAGTTCCTTGTTTATTCTATCTTTTTCCTGGTTTTGCTTTACTAATTCGTCTATCTTTTTTGTTTGCTCTTCAAGCTTTTCGTCCTTTCCCTTGATCACTCTCATCTGTTCTGAAATGCGCATCGACTGTGTATTGAGATCTTCTCGCACCTGGGACAATTGGGCTTGAAGCTCTCTTATCGCAAGTTGAGTACTATCAGGAGCAGGAGTTTGATATTGAGCAGTTTGCTGGCGTAAAAATTCTATGTCTTTAGATTGAGCAAGTAGCATTTTTTTCACCTCTTGAAGGTCGCTATTCGGTGGCTGTGCTTGGATTCCGCTAGAAGCAACCTTGGCGAATGAAAAATTGAAAGAGCTGGCGGGATGAAGCGCAGTGAATTTTTGCCGAGCATCATATGCTGACAACTTCTCAGTGGCGATGTATTCTAATATTTTCTTCTCTTTCTTCCAGATCTTGCAGTCCTGAGAAGCAGCCGAGTGGTTTTCTTTGCAGTTCACGCATAACGGAGCTGTCTTACATGCCTCTTGCTCGTGAGCATCCAATGAGCAGGATACGCACGTGGCTTTGCCATTGCAATGTAGTACAGTGTGGCCAAACCTTTGGCATTTGAGACAACGTCTGGGTTTCGGAATATACGGTTGGACATTAAGTTTATGGTATCCTGCCGAAATCACTGATGGTAAAACTGGTGTTGAAAAAGTAAGAATGAGTTTAGGGGTTGGACCATTGGGCGACTTGATTCTGTACACCTCCACTACATTTTGGTCGGCTAGTTCAGCAGTGATCTCTTCTTCGGTCGAGTCAAGCAGATCGAAGCATGACACTACACCTTTGGAGGAGTTCAAGATCTTGTGCGGTGAAACTTTGATGGAAAATAGTCCGTTTAGAATTGTAGTTTTCAGAAGTGTATCCGCCTGGGATGAGTCAAGTGTCTCTACCAGAACGGAGCCATTCCTCAATCTCTTCATGTACTTCAGTGGACCTGTGACGTTATCTATTGCCTTGGTAATTCTGAAAAGAGAGTGTTTGAGGAACGTCTTACCTAGTTCTGCGCTCTCAATAATGAAGAAACGAGGTATTGAGGGAGTATTACAGAATAAATCCTGCGAACTGATGGGTGATTCCATCAGGGGTCTTGGTCTTTTATTAGACTGTGTAGCATTGTTTAGGGGGGGGAAGTCTTGACAAGAGTGAGGTTTCATGAATAGTAAAGGGGACAACCTACAACAATTTCTTGGCTTACTCGGTAGAGTAGGGGACTCAACTAACCCATGTTGGTTCTACCACATAGGGCCTTGTGAACAAAATTGAGTCAGTATCACATAAAATTATATATGGCACAAAGTCAATTAATGATTTCCCGTTCAACAAGAGGCGTGTAGGAAAGAGCCAATTTTACGTCCGGACGTGCCTGGACGCAATTGGCCTTTTCACTGGACAGTTGGTGTTAACATTGTCATAAAACACCGCCTATCCAGCTATTACAGTCAACGCAATCCATTTACGAGCCCGAGTACAGTCAGATCCAGACTAATACCAAATCATGTACAAGTGTATCGCAAGTTGTCAACAGTTGTGGGCGATTAAAGCATATGAAGAGAGCCGGCAAGAAGAAGGAAAGTAAAAGAAGATAATAGAAAAGAGACGATAGGTGAGGAGAGACATGAGAAGAAATAACAAGGCGCAGTACTCCCTCCACATACTTCGGTCACCAAATGGCACCCACTCGACCGAGACGGTCCGAACTTGGTCTGGACCCTCACTCCAGACCTTATCGCCATGGGTGACCCTGCTGGGAGCAAATGAATTGCTCCCGACGATAGCTCTGGAGATCACGGGGTCACGCAAGCCCCCACACCACGTCAAGGTGTCCGGATCCTTCGAGGGGGACCTTTTAAGAAGGACTCCACCCATCTTGTTATCCTCTCATGTTTTGTTATTTGTTTCAACTTTGAAATCAGAAGTTTATGAGGTACTTTGTCGAAAGCTTTTTCAAAATCCAAAAAGACGGCAGATATTTTACCCCCCTTGTCCAAAGTATCAGACAGTTCCTGCGTGAATCCTTGCAGTTGGGTTACACATGAGTAACCCTTACGAAAACCATGTTGTCCATCAAATATTCCACCATTATTATCAACAATTAATTTGATTTCTGTATCAATTAACCTTTCTATAATTTTGCATATTGAGGAGGTGAGGCTAACTGGTCTGTAATTACCCAAATTTGATTTTTCTCCCCCTTTATGTATTGGAGTGATCATTGCTTTTTTCCAGTCCTCGGGCACAGTTCCTGAATCTATTGAATTTTGAAAAATTAACATTAAATACGGTATTAACTCTTTTCCCGCCAACTTGATAAATTTGTTATTAATCCCATCGTGACCGGGAGCTTTATTTCTATTCAGTTTATCAATTATTCTCTGGATTGCTGTTTCAGTGAATTTTATTTTATTTTCCTCTACTCCCAATTGATGAATTTGATCATTCTCTACTTCGTTCTCCCCATTCAAAGTCTGTTTTTGAAAAACTTCACCATAATAATTATTTAATGCGTATGCCTTTTCTTTATTCGATATGAACCCCACTCCATTTCTGTTAATAAGAGTTGGCATATCGTTTTCTTCCTCTTTTAGTATTATTTATGTACTTGTACATATTATTCCAACTTTTATTCTGGTCCTGCTCATCAAACATACCCCGTAGAAACGTATCCTTTGCACTTTTCTTTTCTTTATTCAGATCTGATCTGAATTTCCTTCTCATTTCTATATCTCCCCCTTTACCTCTGTTCATATTATGAAACTTTCTTGCTTTCCTTTTCAATTTTCTAATTGATTTATTAAAATAGATTGGATCTGCACTTTCAGATATTAATTTATTGGGAACAAACTTCTCAATAGCGTTTAAACATATGTTTTTGAAAGTGTCCCATTTTTTGTCTATATCCCCCTACTCCTCAATCCAGTAATTCCTCCAATAATTTAAATGTAACCTAATTTTGTTGGTATCCGCCTTTTTATAGAACCAGACTTTCTTCTGTACCTTTATTTCATCTTTTACTCTTTTTGCAATTAATTCTACTGTTGGAATATTATGGTCACTGATACCAACGTCCACGATAGTTCTTAACCACTTTTCCGGTGGTCTGACTAGGATAACGTCCAAAAGGTTATTACTACCTGTCCTAGTTAATCTAGTACCCTCCGTAACCGTTTGCACAAATCCTTCACTCATTATTTCATAAACAAGTTCTTGCCTTCTATTCGTGCTACTTCCTACAGTCCCTTCTTCCCAATTTATTCCTGGTAAATTCAAGTCTCCAGCAACTATTACATTCCTTTTATTAGCACTTTCAACCACTCTTTCCCTAATCTTGACAAGAATATCATTATCAGAATTTGGTGGCCTATATCCCGCAATTATTATAAACATTTCTGTTCCGAACTTAATTTCTAATCCCATTGAAACTCTACTGCTTCTTCTGTCCACAAGATTCTCCCATTCAACTCATTTTTTAATCCCAGCAATATACCACCCCCATGTCTATTTCTGTCTCTTCGGAATAAGCTGTAACCCCCTACCTCTATCTCTTTATCGGTGTAGCCATCGTCCAGCCAGGTTTCCACAAGTACGAAAATATCGGGATTTATAGTGTCTACTACTGTTCTTAATTCGTCGAGTTTATTGCATATACTTCTGCAATTAACTAATGTTATTTTCAATGTATTTTTTACTCCCATCTCAATATCCTTCTGTTTCGATTTGTCTCCCCTTTCCATATCATTTCCTAGGCCTACCTCTATTCTGCTACTTTCAATCGTATTTAGTCACAAGCTAGCTCTTCTTCTCATCTTCTCGATAAGCCACAGTGTGTGTACCGGGGGACAAATTTATCCTTTCATTTACTGGAACAATATAATTTGTTCCAATATTTGTTTGAGAGACTGCACAGGCTACTCTATAGTCTAGTGACTCGGAGCCACTATAAAACTTAGTTTTTGGAGCTTTTGTTGCAACTACTGCATTGAACGACTCGTTTGCTTGAGTAGAACCACATGGTGCAACTTTAGCTGCGTTGTTCGCGTATTTAATGAAAAGTTCTTTTAAATCTTTTTCTAATTCAACACCAGTAAGGCACTCGCCGCGTGGAAGTCTCGTGAACTTTGTTGTTACATCATCTTTGTGCCGACACCAGTCTTTACAATTTGTGTGCCTTCCAAAAATATGCTCCGGTATGTTCAAGAATGCCTCTTGCAAACCCTTTACGTTACCCTTTTGCTGACTGACAGCATATGAAAACACCGTTTAAGATATTTAATTACTTTTGTTTGAAGAACTTTGTGTTTTTTTTGAAGTTTAAACAATGTATTGTTGAAGCCTTTTTTGATGTGGTTTAAATCAGACCACTTTTCTACGTCTGGTTTAACCGCTCTAATACCGGCCATAGTGGAAGAATCTTCGTCTCCTATCAAAACGCCTACTTCTACACAACTCGTTTCAAAAAGAGGGTTGTTTGTAACTAAGGACACGGCAAGATCAGCTTCCATAGATTTAGCGCTTTTTGAAAAATTGCAGCGACAGTCGTGAACAACTTTTGTAGAATGACTGCATTTTCGGCACGATTTTATTCTTGTTGCGTAGCTGAGAACCTTTCTCGAATGGTGCCCAATCAGCGCACCATGCCCTGGAACAACAAAAGTTTAATTTAATTTACAATTATAAAAGGTTGGTATTAAACTGTCTATTTCTTATATAGCAAACCCGGGCAATTTTACATATGACTTTTTAAGACCAGGCCTAGTAGGTTTTGGCCTATTTTTGTTCATCCACTCTGATCAGATATCTAGGTTTAAGGATGTGAATCTCACTATTAGTGATTTTATATGAATTGATGCACTGTTCTAGTAACCAAATAATATTCAAGCTAAGCTATGCCACAATTAATACTACAATATAAAATACCATCAAAATGAGGTTTCATTAAACTATAAGTAAGTTCATGGTCATTTGTGACATTTGTCATTACATCCCGAGAAGTATTCTCAACATTCAAGTACCCTAGCCCTAAGTAAGTTAAAAACCTAGACTTAGGCCTACTAATTTAGAATGAACACTTCATAATCTAAAAATAGTTTCAATTGTCCACTGATTTTTACCTGATTGACTGTTATAGGTCTTCCCATTTCCTCGGCATTGCCATCCCATGTCGTACGAAGTAATCAGCCTAGTTTTCTTACCAGGCCTCTCTTCATCCAGTGTTTCTCTTGGAACCTGTACTAGTTGTCTTTTAGGTGTAGGCACGATGATTGAAGTGAGATCTTGTGGAGACACAATAACTGACGTTCGAGTTGGCTCGATAATGCAAGTAGGCCTATCCACGGTTGCTGTTAGCAATGTCAACGTAGTTGAACTGAAGGCGTCGGAGTTGATACTAGTTGTTACAGGTTGACTGTTGGTAGATGATACGGTACACGGAGCAGGGTCATCAACAATAAACGAACTGTCACTGTTGTACTCATTACTAGTTGTTTGTGATAGGCCGGAGCTGTCGGTCAATGGCGTAGTATCGGTTAGTGATTTTTCATATTGAATCATATCCGCACACGATGATTGTGCCTCTGCTTCAATGGCAGGCCCAATTAGTCTCTCGTGTCTCTTGAGTAGACCCTCATTGATAGGAGGAATGTTCATAGCTGTCAGGAATGTATTAAGCTGGGTTGGTCCCATCCCAGCGTCTAGCATAGCTGTAAACCAAAGATCAGATCACTCAACTAATTAAAACTAGGTACAAATGTAAATGAACAAAACTTACAAAAGCGTATAAGGACACAAATGGTGAAAAATAATTAAGGTTAAGGCCTAAGCTTTGAGAGATCTAGTTTATTGATCTAACTAGGGCCATTGAGTTTATAGTGTTGTAAGACTATATAGGCCTACTCAATGCTAGGGCCTATCGGTACCTAGGTTAGGGGTCTAGGCCTATCTCCACTAGGCCCTATCTTTTTCACTTCTTAGGCCTTGTCTAAGTATAACATCCATGCAAAGTCTAAAGCCTAGTTAAATGAGAAAAAGCAATAGTCTGTAGCTTACCTAGAGAAACTTTAAAATTGACATCATAGATCCGAGGTCCTCCGGTAGCTTTAGGGTTCCGATGTTTCTTCACGTGACTTTTTGAGGTAATTATTTCAAATACATGGGAACACTTTTCACATTTTACTCCGAAAGTGCTAGCAATACCACGAAACTTTTCTTCTGTAACAACATTCCTTAGTGATAATGTAACATCACAGAAGTTACACCACAAATCTGTAGCCAACAAGTCCAAGTTGACAATTCGTCTGCCACCAAACTTGAAAAGTGGGCCTGCAGGAGTGATAGGTTCACTAGGCGTACAGACGTTTTTCAGATCGTGTTCAGTTTTGCGTTTATGGAATGTATTATTTTGCAAACGATTGTAGGTTCCTCTAGAAATAAATCGGTTATTTCGACGGATAATACCTTTATTTTGAGAAAGAGGAGTCCTTGCGTCGTCTTCGTCAGCCATGTTTGTTGTCTAACCGCAACCAATTACGCCATGTTGCAACATTAATACAAAAGCAGTGATGTCAAATTCACTCTATGCACAAAATTCGCATATAATAATCAGAGGAATTGTGTATGTAGCAACATTGCTTTTCTAAATGCTAATTGAGTGTTTATTGAGTGCTTGTATTATTAAATAACTAATATATTTCGTTAGTGCTTACAAAGTGTATTTTATTTAGATCTTACAATGTTAGAGACAAAATATAATTATTTTAGTTTCTAGCAGAATCAAAACAGTTTAATTTAACAATAAAATTATGTTTTACAATACGCACACAGTTTTTAGCCTGAACTCGTGAGCACACATAGCCGAGCCTCCTTAACGAAAATATCACGTTTTGCTACTGTTATTTACGAATATTCGTCAAATCTAAGCAATGCTATTTTATCGTCTGCACTATAACTCATCTTACAACCTTTTCCTAGTATTATGGAATATTGATACTACATTACCGGCCGTGTTATGAAACAGAAGTTACTCTTGGAAATGAACCTTGTCTTGAAGTCAAGGACGTACCATTAGAGGGCTAAGAATAGAGCGGGCGTTGTGCGGATCAAGACCGCGATGACGTCATGAATGAGGGACATGTTCTCGAGGTCAATAGACGCTATGACACTTAGTTACACATAATTACCAATTTAGTGTCATTTTTATGACAAATTAGGATGAATAATGATTTTGAATTCATTGGTTTCTACTTTTGTTCAGTAAAATCTGCTAACTTTCGTGAGATTTAATAACTTGAAATGTATATCGTCATATTGACCAATCAAGTTACAGTAGGGTATCCAACCGACAGCCTCAAGTCAATTACAAGCTGCTAAATCTTGTTGTTTCCCCATGTGCAGATACCAAATATCGTTTATGCGCGTTTGCAGTAGATCCCCCACTCTACCTCCTCAGGAGAAGTGATCTGAACTTCCATATTCAGAAACTGACATTTATTTTATAGCTTGAACATGGTTGCACAAGCGACGTTAACGTTTGATAATGGCAAATAGTCAAAGGTGCATTCATTTCTACTTATTTTCCAGTGATGTAATCAATAAATCGATCTTGTCATTTGAATCGATTTCAACCCACCCGATTAATCGGTTAATCGATTCGTTGACAGAAAAATCGAATCGCTTCACTGAATCGCTTCTTCATTGAAAAACGCCTATTTCTAGCTCACGCAGTTCAAACTTGGACTTTGATTCGGCTTATTCCGCTCCTTATTGGTGAAAATACCGGCGATTCTGTTTGGACAATGCTGCTTCATCTCATACGCACTGTGCAAATCATCTGCTCGCGTGCTGTGAATCAAGATGTGGATACTATTCCAGCCGGGCTAATCACAGATTACATTCGCGAACCACCCAGTCAGGCCAAACATCACTATTTGCGTCACCACCCAAACTGACTGATATTAATGTACGGTCCATTGATGAGAGTTGGGTCATTGCGGTTCGAGTCCGAGCATACATATTCAAAGACGTCATACGATCTGGAAAACACGATCAATGTGACTTATTCCCTGTCCGTTAAACATCAGTACATTCAGGCTGCGTGTTCTGCAAATGGTTTGTTTACAAACGAGCCTGTAAGCAACAATGCCAGTAAATACGACCCAGACATTCCTGAGCACTGCCATTCAAAGAAGCGTAGAGCTTCATAATGTGCTAGCTAGGCCTAATAGTTGTACCTTGAGAGGCATCGAGTATAACAAGGAGCGAATAGTGGTGATGAAGTCTGAGTTGCTTCTGAATTTGTTGAGGATAATTGTTATGATCATCAAAGATGACGAGGTATTCTTTGTAGTTACATACATACGCCCGTGGACATTCAATAGAAGACATGCGAGTTTACCAAGTTGAGGAGAGTGACACAATCATTTGCTGTTCAATTCACTGCTTGCAAGACTATCAAGCATATGGCACATACAATGAACTAGGCTATTCCTGCATCGTCTTGAAACATCTGACAAGTTGAATCACAGGAATAGTTTGCTAAGGGCGATCTAGTTGAGGAGAGTGACACAATCATTTGCTGTTCAATTCACTGCTTGCAAGACTATCAAGCATATGGCACATACAATGAACTAGGCTATTCCTGCATCGTCTAGAAACATCTGACAAGTTGAATCACAGGAATAGTTTGCTAAGGGCGATCTAGTTGAGGAGAGTGACACAATCATTTGCTGTTCAATACACTGCTTGCAAGACCATCAAGCATATGGCACGTACAATGAACTAGGCTATTCCTGCATCGTCTTGAAACATCTGGCAAGTTGAATCACAGGAATAGTTTGCTAAGGGCGATCTAGTTGAGGAGAGTGACACAATCATTTGCTGTTCAATTCACTGCTTGCAAGACTATCAACCATATGGCACGTACAATGAACTAGGCTATTCCTGCATCGTCTTGAAACATCTGGCAAGTTGAATCACAGGAATAGTTTGCTAAGGGCGATCTAGTTGAGGAGAGTGACACAATCATTTGCTGTTCAATTCACTGCTCGCAAGACTATCAAGCATATGGCACGTACAATGAACTAGGCTATTCCTGCATCGTCTTGAAACATCTGACAAGTTGAATCACAGGAATAGTTTGCTAAGGGCGATCTAGTTGAGGAGAGTGACACAATCATTCGCTGTTCAATTCACTGCTTGCGAGACTATCAAGCATATGGCACGTACAATGAACTAGGCTATTCCTGCATCGTCTTGAAACATCTGACAAGTTGAATCACAGGAATAGTTTGTTAAGGGCGATTTAGTTGAGGAGAGTGACACAATCATTTGCTGTTCAATTCACTGCTTGCAAGACTATCAAGCATATGGCACGTACAATGAACTAGGCTATTCCTGCATCGTCTTGAAACATCTGACAAGTTGAATCACAGGAATAGTTTGCTAAGGGCGATCTAGGGGTTTGATCACTGTCTCAATGAAAATGTGAAAAGTTACATAGCTATCTATTGTCTCATTACATCAGTTTTAAAACCCCTAAACGGCTATTGAATGTCTGCTATTAGTTAGGGCCTGATATCTAAATCTAAACATTGTCTCATCGGTGCGTTCTACGGAGATACATATTAATAATACCACGTACTGGGACATGAATATCTGACTGGTTATTATTATTCAGGTCAGGTCTGGATAGCCCTGTCTTGGAATGCTCTTGATCGTTTTCAGCTAGTTAACTCCTTTCTCAGTAGCTTCATCCTCGTCACCCACTCCCTCTTCAAACAATTCATTCCGAAATTATCAGATTACTTTTTTCGAAATTGATGACACTACCATGAAAAGAATTACCAACAAGCTGCTGTCAACTAGTAGCGAATTATTGGATGTAATTATTTTCTCAAAAATGAGATCAGATTCCGTGTAGAATAATTTTCCGGTAGGGTAGATGAAAATATTATTATTATTGGTATTGTATTTATTATTATTGAATGTAATGTTTCCTTTATGGGTAGGTCAGTTTTTGGGAAGAGCAGTTGACAATATTATTATTGAATCATATTATTTTTATTCTTGAATAATATCAAATGTAATCATTTCCTCATAAGTAGGTAACCTTTCTGGTAGACTAGTCGCATGTATCCCATTTTTATTACCTACATACTTGACTCATTAATTATTAACAATAACGATAATTCAAAACTTTTAATCTTATTGAATTCGAAGATTCACAGAGAAATTTGGAACCACTAGGACCACGATGGGCCACGCACTAATAACCACGTGGAAGGGTGGCACTAAAAAGCCAACCGTCTGCTGGATGGAAGTCATCAGCAGAATATATTCAGTTATATTTGAGTGCTTCAATGTCTTCAAGCAGATGTCGATGAGACCATTCAACAATTGAGGTTTGGTGGCAGGCCAAGTGCAACTAGCAAGGTGTACGCCACCATTAATACTGACTTGATAAGTTTGAAAAAGAGATTAAGAGATGGGCAAACCACACTTGAGTTATATCTAGACGCCGTGAGCCATAAGCTCAAAGCTCACTAGTCAGTAGGCGTCGTGATGATTATATTATTTCTGCAATAAATATAATATGCATTTATATAACTTGATGAATAAGTACCCAATACTCTCCTCTTCCTCTTCCTCAACTAATACTAGTCAATATTGAATATATATCAATTGTATCAAATAACATAAGTTTTACTGATCGAATTATTAAATCGGCAATAAATCGAATACCTGCATTTATATCACTTGATGAATACGATACGATACAACTATAATATTATAATGCTTGCACAATCAATCAGATGAACATTGATCACAAGAATATTTGAGAGAGGGAGTTTCGTAATTGATGCGAAGTGGCAATTAGATAAAGGAGGTCCGATAAATATTTTGGACTTGGATAGAACTAGGCTATCACTGTCGTATTCTCTTCTCATTGAGAAAACGACGTAATTTCAAAGAAGTGAGATATTCAAGTATTTCAATTTTCAAATTTACACCACTAGCGGGAATTTTATTCCCATTATAGGGAGTCGGTAGGTAGCGTAGGCAGTACAAGACAAAATAGACCAAACTGGGATGCAGAGTGGGGGAAGTTGGG
Source organism: Brachyptera putata (assembly GCA_907164805.1). Lineage (NCBI taxonomy): Eukaryota > Metazoa > Arthropoda > Insecta > Plecoptera > Taeniopterygidae > Brachyptera > Brachyptera putata. The sequence continues at coordinate 702,666 of OU015469.1, forward strand.
GAAACGACATTGTGGGCAGTGTGAGACAAAAAATGTATCCAGGTAGCGTAGGCAGTGTGAGAATACACCGTGAGGGCCAGGGTGCAAAGGTCTCATCACAGGTATACTGACAGATTTGAACGATTCTGTTTGAAGCTAACTTGCAGTTTGATCTGCGTACTTCTAAATCATCGAATTATCAAGCAATGTTGCCATTTAACTAGTTCGACAGGTTTCAAGGGTTGTTGCCATTGTTGTCAATTCATAATGTGAGTTGAAATTATTTCATTGCGAAGTTGAAGAGAAGAACATTTTGCTCTCGAATGGTCAGAAACGCAAATTCTTAAATTATCATATGACTATTTTTTCTTTGTTCGAGGCGAAATTGTTTATGAAAAACTCTGAACAAATAATCGAATCAAGGTTTTACGAGTGCATAGTTTGACAATTTTATTAACGATTCGATTCGACTGTTCAGTTGATTTTGAGAATCTCACCTTGAAATAGGAGATTGTTTTCGAAAATGAATGTAGTCTGGAATAAAATACAATATAGGCCAAGTTATATTTTCATCAAATTTAGAATACATTTCAGTAATAGCATGCGTGCTTGAGTGTGCTATATACCATAAATCTGGATTGGCACACAAACTAAATCCGACTATATACCGAAAATAACTTACACCGAAAATAACTTGCACCGAAAACAACGTACACCGAAAACAACTTACACCGAAAACAACGTACACCGAAAACAACGTACACCGAAAACAACTTACACCGAAAAAACGATATTTTTGTACATGATAGTATTTAATTCCTGTTGCAGGGGAATAGTCCCCCACTACTCGAATACATCATCATAGCTCCACCCCGAATCGTCCTTCTACTCGGGTACTGCCTCCAAGTACAGTCACCCTATAAAATAACTTTCTCGGTGTACGTCATTTTCGGTGTAAGTTATTTTCGGTGTAAGTTATTTTCGGTGTAAGTTATTTTCGGTGTACGTTTTTTGTCGGTGTATCGGCGCATCCCCCTTCTTGGAACACCTGTTGATCACGTGTGGCGTCAACCATTTCTACAAATACATCAACTTTTAACGAATGTTTCTTCGAATTCTTCGTGTTCTAAAAGTTGACCATTTCTTTGCCGATAATTTGTGATCACACGATAATAACTGCGATAACACAAAGTCTTGCCCTAACGTGTAGAGCCTTGCATAGAGTAGGACAGCGAAACCAACACCCGGCTGTGAGCGAGAGAGACAACGCGTCTCAGACGGTCCTACTGCCTCGGCTGCTGGCTGGCTTCTAGCGGTCAGCGTCAGGCAGGCAACAAGCTGAGACTTGTTCTGTGACGTCACGCTAGAGGGAACAGCCAGTCAGAGGGCAGTGTTGCCAGATGTACAGTAATTATCGAATCAGTACCATAATTTTGACATCAAACGATAATCGATGATGTGCGTTCGATAATCGTTAAATGTACCGTAATTTTGAAATTGATCTTTAATTTTGATGAAATGTACTATATTTTGTATTCAATAAATTAAAGAGAAACTATTTTTTTTCTCTTGTAAAAATTCATAATTTTTAATCTTCATAATTTTGATTCACTTTTTAGACGAGCTTTAGCGAGGATTCAATTTGACATACTGAAAAAAATTGGTGTTCGTTTTTATGTTTTTTTTTTTTTTTTTTCTATGTTTTTTTGTCGGTTCTCCACAGGTCAAACGGCTACATCTATCAACTTCAAACTTTTTTTCAATATGGTTCCTCATCTACCCTTACCCTTAGCAACCAGGTAAACGAACAGTCGTGGAAATTGTGTTGCTGGATATTAATTGTGAAAATTGATACAAAGAAGCATCTACAACGATATTTAACCATACCTTGCCATTGGGATTTATGTGAGAATCATTTTGAATGATAAATCAGTGAAATCTGTTCATTGAAGCCAAAGTTCTGAAGAATAGTAAGTTTTTGGATTTACTGAGAATATAATTTTTGGTTAGTGTTTGTTTGTTTTTTCTACACGGTCATCCTGATACAACTTGGCCTAATTTTGAAAGTCACGGCCATCTGGATAGATATTGACCAAGGTGTATGATTATTATTGACCACTGTAATCAAGGTGTTGAAAGTAACTTTTCGAGATGACGACCGAATTCAAGAAAGTAACGAGGGGAAGGCCAAGATTGGGACTGAAAACCAATAGTGGGAATGAGATAGTGCTAAGTACGGTACCATTGCCGAAAGAATTGAATGTAATTTGTGGTATGAAGTGTGGATTAGGAGTAAAGGTCAAGGACAGAGCAATACAATGCTGTTCAGAAAAATGTTCGCAATGGTGGCATATAGCGTGTGTAAATATAAGTACTGCACAGTACAAGTGTATTCAAAGTGTACCAGGCTTAAAGTGGAGCTGTGGAAAGTGCAGGGAAGGAGAAGATAATAAGAAAAGGGAAGCATGTATTGAGGGAAAGAAAAACGTTAACAAGGGAAAAAACGAGAATATCCCTAAAATTATTATGAATGAGGAGAAAACGAATGGGAAACAATTGAAGAAAGGGAAATATGCCAAACAAAGTAAAGTTGAATGTTTGAGAACTATGAATAACGAAGAAGAGCAGACGCGGAAGAATATAAACGCAGAGGAAACGCAATTGAAGTTTATTCCAGAAGAAGAAATGAAAGACAGAAATGAAGTCAGCAAATTTGGTGAAGTCGAGATGGAATCTGTTAGATCTAAAGAGGAAAGTAAACAAATAACCAAAAAGAGTATTGTACTGCTGGGAAGCTCGATTGTTCGTGGAACAAGCGTCGGCACGGGATCCAGTGTAGAGGTGGATTTGAGACCAGGAATTGGTGTATTCAGAATGAGGAGAGTGGTGGATGAAATGAAGAAAAGGGAAGTCGATGGTAAAGGAGTTATTCTGATCGTAGGAGGAAATGATTTGAAAGAGATGAGACAAAGAGAGGATGGACAAGATATAATGAACAAAGGAATGAAGGAATTGATTGAAGCTGCGAAAAAGAAGTTCGGAGAAAGTCGAGTTGCAGTTAGTGGGATTATATACAGAAAAGATGAAAATAGAGAGCTTATTGATAGAGTCAACGCTGCTACTGAGCGATTGTGCATCAGAGAACGAGTGGTGTACATTGAGTCTAACTGTTGGGTACATGAAGAACATTTGAAGGCTGACGGGGTACATTTAAATAGATTGGGAGCAGAGAAACTGGGTAAACTGATGGGAAGAGTCGCCGAGAAGATGAGAAGAAGAGCTAGCTTGTGACTAAATACGATTGAAAGTAGCAGAATAGAGGTAGGCCTAGGAAATGATATGGAAAGGGGAGACAAATCGAAACAGAAGGATATTGAGATGGGAGTAAAAAATACATTAAAATAACATTAGTTAATTGCAGAAGTATATGCAATAAACTTGACGAATTAAGAACAGTAGTAGACACTATAAATCCCGATATTTTCGTACTTGTGGAAACCTGGCTGGACGATGGCTACACCGATAAAGAGATAGAGGTAGGGGGTTACAGCTTATTTAGAAGAGACAGAAATAGACATGGGGGTGGTATATTGCTGAGATTAAAAAATGAGTTGAATGGGAGAATCTTGTGGATAGAAGAAGCAGTAGAGTTAATGGGATTAGAAATTAAGTTCGGAACAGAAATGTTTATAATAATTGCGGGATATAGGCCACCAAATTCTAATAATGATATTCTTGTCAAGATTAGGGAAAGAGTGGTTGAAAGTGCTAATAAAAGGAATGTAATAGTTGCTGGAGACTTGAATTTACCAGGAATGAATTGGGAAGAAGGGACTGTAGGAAGTAGCACGAATAGAAGGCAAGAACTTGTTTATGAAATAATGAGTGAAGGATTTGTGCAAACGGTTACGGAGGGTACTAGATTAACTAGGACAGGTAGTAATAACCTTTTGGACGTTATCCTAGTCAGACCACCGGAAAAGTGGTTAAGAACTATCGTGGACGTTGGTATCAGTGACCATAATATTCCAACAGTAGAATTAATTGCAAATAGAGTAAAAGATGAAATAAAGGTACAGAAGAAAGTCTGGTTCTATAAAAAGGCGGATACCAACAAAATTAGGTTACATTTAAATTATTGGAGGAATGACTGGATTGAGAGGAAGGGGGATATAGACAAAAAATGGGACACTTCCAAAAACATATGTTTGAACGCTATTGAGAAGTTTGTTCCCAATAAATTAATATCTGGAAGCGCAGATCCAATCTATTATAATAAATCAATTAGAAAATTGAAAAGGAAAGCAAGAAAGTTTCATAATATGAACAGAGGTAAAGGGGGAGATATAGAAATGAGAAGGAAATTCAGATCAAATCTGAATAAAGAAAAGAAAAGTGCAAAGGATAAGTTTCTACGGGGTATGTTTGATGAGCAGGACCAGAATAAAAGTTGGAATAATATGTACAAGTACATAAATAATACTAAAAGAGGAAGAAACGATATGCCAACTCTTATTAACAGAAATGGAGTGGGGTTCATATCGAATAAAGAAAAGGCATACGCATTAAATAATTATTATGGTGAAGTTTTTCAAAAACAGACTTTGAATGGGGAGAACGAAGTAGAGAATGATCAAATTCATCAATTGGGAGTAGAGGAAAATGAAATAAAATTCACTGAAACAGCAATCCAGAGAATAATTGATTAACTGAATAGAAATAAAGCTCCCGGTCACGATGGGATTAATAACAAATTTATCAAGTTGGCGGGAAAAGAGTTAATACCGTATTTAATGCTAATTTTTCAAAATTCAATAGATTCAGGAACTGTGCCCGAGAACTGGAAAAAAGCAATGATCACTCCAATACATAAGGGGGGAGAAAAATCAAATTTGGGTAATTACAGACCAGTTAGCCTCACCTCCTCAATATGCAAAATTATGGAAAGGTTAATTGATACAGAAATCAAATTAATTGTTGATAATAATGGTGGAATATTTGATGGACAACATGGTTTTCGTAAGGGTTATTCATGTGTAACCCAACTGCAAGGATTCACGCAGGAACTGTCTGATACTTTGGACAAGGGGGGTAAAATATCTGCCATCTTTTTGGATTTTGAAAAAGCTTTTGACAAAGTACCTCATAAACTTCTGATTTCAAAGTTGAAACAAATAACAAAACATGAGAGGATAACAAGATGGGTGGAGTCCTTCTTAAAAGGTAGATCACAAAAAGTAAAAGTAGGTGATGAAATTTCTGATATGGTAAAAGTTACTTCTGGGGTACCACAAGGAAGTGTAATTGGACCCCTTCTATTCAATATATTTATAAACGATCTTCAAATCGGAATTCAATCAAGAATTCGTCTATTTGCTGATGACTGTGTGGTATATAGCACCATTAGGAGTGAGAGGGAGGAAAATCAGTTACAAGGAGATTTGGACAGAATTAATAAATGGGTTAAAATAAATTTAATGGGACTAAATGTTGGAAAATGTAAAGTGGTGCACTTCTCTAGCAGCAGTAACAAGAAAAAAGTGAATAAGATTTATAAAATGGGAGATTCTACACTTGAGGAAGTAGAAGCATATAAATATCTTGGACTTTACATGAATAAAAACTTGGGGTGGGGGGAACATGTTAGAAATATCTCAAAAAAGGGAATACGATCCTTAAATTTCATCATGAGGCAGTTGAAGGGGACAGGGATGAAAATAAAAGAGAAGGCATACATGAGTCTGATTCGGCCAATGCTTGAGTATGCTAGTTCAGTCTGGGATCCGCATGAAGTTGGACTAATAAAGGCTGTGGAGAACGTCCAAAGGGTTGCTGCAAGAAGGGTATTGGGGAGAGAGAAGCGCTGGAAGATTATCAGGAACGATAAGGATGTGGTTGAAAAAGTTATAGAAAGACCCAGTAAAATGATTGAGGAAATGGGATGGGAAAATTTGGCGAAACGAAGACAAATAGAAAGAATGTGCAATTTTGTTAGAGTCAAGAATGAATATACAGGATGGGATGAATTAAGCAATAGAATTGGAAAGGGATTACAAAGAAGTACAAGGGGAGGAGTAAGAATGGAAGTGGAAAAAGTGGATAGAGAAGTAGGTAAATATGGGTTTATACAAAGAACGACGCGGGAATGGAATGAATTAGAAGAAGATATCAAGAACATAACGAAGATTGGTGATTTAAGAAGAGAGCTAAGAAAAAAATGAAGTATAATTAAATCGAGTATGTTTGACTGTAATTGCATTAGGTATAGTAACCATTACCACCTGTTTTATGAACAATCTGTAATGAATAAATAAATATGTAAATATGTAAATATCTAACTTAGATCTGTATAGTTTTGTGCCATTATCGGGGGGTAACTTTTTTTTTATGAATTTAAGAAATTTCAATAATTCCCATTAGAATAACATGGCGGAAAAAAAAAGAAAATATTTTTATTTTCCAAAAAAATGAAATTTCGCGTTAAGTTGAATTACATTTCGGTACACATGTCTGAAAATTTTCAGCTCAATCGGGTCAGCCATTTTGAAGAAAAAACATAAAATGTGCTAAATTGGTACCACTCGAAGCAGTGTTTACCCATACTCTCACTATCCGCTCGTCTAACAACGCATATATGGCGTTTTCCTAGTATAAGAGAAATTTGTTTCCATATCTAGAGATTAAGGTATTACAAATAACACGTGTATGGATTACAGCAGGGGGCTACAAAGTTTTCAGCCTAAAGGCCATACTGATTCCTCCACTAAATCCCAAGGGCCAACAGTAATTTATTTTTATTTTCATTTCAACTAAAATTTCAACCTTTTTAATAATCTTCTTAATAATCTTAATAATACCTTCTTTCATTTTCATACTTTTGTTAGATGAGCGTAGCGTAGATTTTCATTCCATATACCGAAAAATTTTGGGCTTGGTTTTTATGTTTTTTTTCTTGTTTTTTTTTTTGTTTGTTTTTTTGTGTGTAATTTTGTACGCGGCATACAGGTCAGGAAAAAGTTTCAACCCCCTCGAAGGATCCGGACACCTTGACGTGGTGTGGGGGCTTGCGTGGCCCCGTGATCCCCAGAGCTATCGTCGGGAGCAATTTATTTGCTCCCAGCAGGGTCACCCATGGCGATAAGGTCTGGGGTGAGGGTCCAGACTAAGTTCGGACCGTCGGTCGAGTGGGTTCCTTTTGGTGACCGGAGTACCTGGAGGGAGTTCTGAGCGTTGCGGTTGTCTTCTCATTTCTTTTCTCATCTGTCGTCTTTTTTTTCTCATCTTCCTTTTCTTTTCTTTTTCTGGCCGGCTCTCTCCATGTTCTTGAATCGCCCACATCTGTTGACGACAATCGCAATGTACACGGACATGAGCCCAAACTCAAGGTGTAAACTATCGTGCCGAGGAGTTGAATGGCTACGGGTCAATGTAGTCTTGAACGATGTACTCTAGATACTTGGCGACCTCTAGTTTTAATTAAGCCTTACTTTCACATGCGGGGCTCTGTGCGAGTGGACTTTTATTTCCCTAGCTTCTCGTGGGACCAAACATGAACACAAACAACAAAAACCCAAACCCCTTCCCCCAACTACCCCCCCCCCCCCCCCCAAGGAACCTAACAATATACCACCATTGATTAATCGCAATAAGAAGCGTGCTTTGATGGATGAGCCAATCTCCATGGAAGACCTTCATCCAAAGTTCGAAGAGCCACGCTATTTGACAGTCAAAATAACAACACCCAATAAAAGTTTCAAAAATATTTCTCCATTTGACCAGGCTCGAGGAGTACATCGTCTGGTAGGCGAGGTTAAATCCTTGAAATGCCTTCGTGACGGTACCCTCCTCATAGAGACGAAGACCTGCGAGCAAACCAAAACTTTATTAAATTCTCAACTCTTTCTTACCTACCTGATTGATGTATCGCCGCATAGAAGTCTCAATACCTCCAAAGGAATAATTTTTAGTCATGACTTACTTGACCTTGACGTAGAAATACTTAAGGAAGAGTTCAAAAGCCAGAATGTCTCTGACGTATCACGTATTGAAAGCCGACGCAATGGGAAACTAGTAGCAACTCCGCTCTTAATACTCACCTTCAATACTCCGACTCTGCCCACGAAGGTATTCGCTGGTTATGTATGCCTGGCAGTGCGCCCGTATATTCCAAATCCTCTGCGGTGCTTTAAGTGCCAGAGGTTTGGGCATCCCAGCGAATCCTGCAAGGGCAGAGAAACATGCGGAAAATGCGCTGCTGACCGACATGACTCGGAGGCATGCGATACTGCTGCCCGATGCGTGCACTGCGACGGAGACCACACTGCGTGGTCTCGGGAGTGCCCCATCTACAAGCAAGAGAAGAAGATTCAAGAGATCAAAACATTGCAAAATATTTCACTTCATGAAGCAAGAAGACAGTATTATCAGCTGAATCCTCCAATTGCACTTGCGAAATCCTTCTCTGAAGCTACCTCACAAAAAACATCTCCACTATCAGAAGTTGCGCAGCTTAAAAATATAATTGCTCAACAAAAAGAGAGGGCTAAGGGAGCGAACGAGAAGTTTCTCTCTACTGTTGTAAGCAAGAAGAAGTAAGAACTCTAGTTTTTATCTGTATTGAAGTATACTTTAGAAGTATATTTCAACACTTTTTAGCACTTTTATTTGTTTGTGTCTTAAAATGGCCTTATTGCAATGGAATTGTAATGGTTTTAGCATACATAGAGAAGAGATCAAGCTTTTAGTATCCAATTTTAAACCTTTGTGTTTCTTCTTTCAAGAAACTCATTTTAAAACGACTGACTCTCCTTTATTACGTAGTTATAGTTTTTATCGATATGACGATCTCACTGGTAACAGAGCTCATGGGGGAGTAGCCACAGCAGTCCACGACAGCTGTCACGTAAGCCTACTGCCGCTTACAACACCTTTACAGGCAGTGGCAGTTAGAGTTGCTCTCCCTCAGCCTGTTACCATGTGCAACATTTATCCACCAGAATGGGCTCCAGTTACAAAGAGAAACCTGGAGAACCTTGTGTCGCAACTGCCACGTCCCTATATGTTACTAGGCGACTTCAATGCCCACAATACACTGTGGGGTGACACAATGGTTGATGGCAATGGTAGAGGGCGTCTATTTGAACAGTTTTTCATCGATAATGATCTCATAATTCTTAATAATGGGGAGAAAACCAGGTTTAATGCATACAATGGTGAATTCTCGTCCATCGATCTCTGTGTATGTACTCCATCTGTTGCACCCCTTTTTAGTTTCTCCGTTAATGATGATCTCTGTGGGAGTGACCACTTCCCCCTCATTTTAAACCTCACCACCGACTATCAACAGCCAAAGAGATGCGCCCAATGGAATCTGCGCCGTGCCAAATGGCACCTATTCACAGGTCTTGTTGATCTAAAGGATACATTGAATATCCGTGAAGTTGATCAACGAGTAGAGATTTTAACGGATACAATTATTAGTGCGGCGGAAAAAGCTATCCCTCTGACGTCGACCAACCTACGTAACATTCCCGTTCCCTGGTGGAACAAGGAATGTGAAGAGGCGATAAGAAAACGCGAACAGGCCTTTAAAATATTCAACAAATTCCCTAATGAAATCAACCTTGGCGCATTCAGAAGGCTGCGCGCCAAGGCGCGATTCATTATAAAATCTGCTAAGAAAGCTTCGTGGTGTGACTATTGTCATCCATAAATTGTAACACTTCTTCTACTAAAGTCTGGCAGCGAGTAAAAAAGATAGACGGAAAATTCAAATCTCAAACTATATCAGGAATTGAAGCGAATGGAAATTTAATCACCACTCCCAAAGAAATAGCGGATGCTATTGGTGATCATTTCGCTGACGTCTCTAGCTCACACCACTATTCGGCACCGTTCCAGAGGTATAAACGTGTTGCGGAGAGTAGAAGACTCGATTTCACCTCCGCAGACAACGAGGACTACAACGTGCCGTTTAGTAGGTGGGAGCTAGAGAACGCTATAAACAATTCCAAAAATACTTCTCCAGGAGCTGACCGAGTTCATAATTCATTTCTCAAACATTTGTCGTCTGATTCTGTTGACCATCTTCTTACCACATTCAACTTTATTTGGAGTAGTGATACTTTTCCTGATAATTGGAGAGAGGCCATCCAAGTTCCTATTTTAAAACCCAATAAAGATAAGAAGATGCCGTCAAGTTATCGCCCAATATCCCTGACCAGCTGCCTGTGCAAAGTCATGGAGAGGATGGTAAACAACCGCCTACTATGGTGGTTGGAACGCCGAAACCTCCTTTGCACAGAGCAGTCTGGCTTCAGGAAAAATAGAAACACTAATGATCATTTAATTAGGATGGAAGGCTATATACAAGATGCCTTTCTCACGAGACAGCACGTCATTGGTGTGTTTTTCGACTTAGAGAAGGCATACGATACTACATGGCGATACAATATTTTAAATACCATGTCAAAGTGGGGTTTTAAAGGTTCCTGTTTTTATCTCTAATTTTTTAACTAATCGTAAGTTTTACGTTCGTGTCCAGAATGTTTTATCTACAAGTTTTATTCAAGAGAACGGGATTCCTCAAGGGTCGGTATTGAGCTGCACACTGTTTGCTATTGCAATTAATGGTATAGTTGATTGCATTCGATCTCCCGTATCATCTTCTCTCTTCGTTGACGACCTTGCTATTTTCTGTAAATCTTCTAGAATTACAACCGCTTCTCGACAAATTCAGTTAACCATCAATAGATTAGAGGAATGGGCCAATATAACTGGTTTTAGATTCTCAACGTCTAAAACTACCGCAATACATTTTCATCGACAACGTGGTTTGCACCCAAATCCCGACCTTTTTCTTGCTAATGAACTGCTATCATATTCTGAAACTACCAAATTCCTAGGGGTCACGTTTGACTCGAAACTTAATTGGAAAGAGCATATTTCTCATTTACGTATCAAATGTTTCAAGTCATTAAATCTACTACGATATTTAAGTGGGACCAAATGGGGTGCTGATCGAACCACAATGCTTCAGCTATACAGGGCGCTGGTTCGATCTAAATTAGATTATGGCTGCGTGGTATATGGCTCTGCCCGAGAAAGTTATTTGAAACCTCTAAACACATTCACAATACAGGCCTCCGACTAGCAATAGGAGCACTCCGCACTAGTCGTGTTGAGAGCCTGTATTGTGAATCTGGTGAACCTTCTCTAAGAAATCGAAGACAATACATACTTAGCGCATATGCATCCAAATTATTCTGCATTAAAAAACATCCGACTTATCAGCCATTCTTCAACCCACATTTACAAGCACTCTATGGATCCAAGCCGAACGCAACTCTACCTGCAGGTATTCGCTTTGATAATTTTATGGTAGAGGAGAATTTTATTTATCCAAGGGCATATCCAGTTGGATTCTCAGATTCTCCTCCTTGGTTAGCAGCCCGGCCAAAATGTAACACTCGCCTCTCAGAATACAGGAAATCTGATACCAGTCCAACTGTTTATGTCCAATTATTCAATGAAACATGCTCGTATATCGGAGAACACATAATTTATTTTACTGACGGATCAAAGCTCAATAACAATGTTGGTAGTTCATTCATTTCTGGGACATCTATTTCCTATGGGTTCAAGCTCCATGCGCTGTGTAGTGTTTACACAGCTGAGCTCTTTGCAATTATCAAGACACTACAACATATAGAACAACGCTCTGAGAAGGCTTTCTTGATATGCTCCGACTCGTTAAGCGCTCTTCAAGCAATAACTGATATATACCCGACTCACCCACTTGTCCAGGAAGTGCAGAACCTCCTGACCGCCCTTGCCTCGCAGGATGTCAGTGTAGTGTTCTGCTGGGTACCTGGACATGTGGGTATAAAAGGCAATGAAATGGCAGATCAAGCAGCCAAAGAAGCCACACAGAGGAGTAGAGTTGACGAGCCGAGAGTCCCCTTTACAGACTTGAAGGCTCATTTTAAACACATTTTAAAACAAAGATTTCAGTTGGAATGGGACCAAGAAATTAACAACAAACTCAAAGCTATCAAACCAACAGTCGAGCCATGGGACTCGTCCATTAGAGCCTCTCGCAGAGAAGAAGTTGTATTGTCCCGGGTAAAAATTGGTCACACCCTACTCACTCATTCTTACTTGTTTACCTCGGAGAAAGTTGTTCCCTTATGTGATACCTGCAATGAAACATTAACCGTCGGACATATTTTATTGGAATGTAGAAAGTACAGAGATCTCAGACAAGAGCTGGCAATGGGAGACTCATTATCAAAAATTTTAGAAAATAATAGCCAAACAATTACCAAGTTATTTATATTTCTGAAACGAAGCAATCTGGCAAACCTGCTTTAATCTTAATATATAATTGTCATTTTTTTTTCAATTTAATATATACTTGTACTTTCTCTGGCAGGTTCCGGCCTTTTACACCGGCTCCTGTTTCTTAATATTGTTATTTAATATTAGTATCAAGTTTGTTATGTTTTGTTTTTTCTAGTCATTTTAAAAGGCTCTGGCTTTTATTTCTAATCTAGTCATTCAGTATTCAGTAAGTTTTATATTAGATAGTGGTGTATAGCTGTTAGTTATTATAATAAGTTTTACTTTTATTCCCGGCAGGTTCCGGCCGTTTTACACAGGCGTCTTTTTAATTCGGTTATTCATTATAGTTTGTAAGTTTCATAGTAGGAATTAGTACATAGCTGTGATTTAGTATAGTAAGTCCAAGTTTAAGTATAGTATAGTAAGTTTTAGAATAGTATAGTAAGTTTTAGTACAGTATAGTAAGTTTTAGTACAGTATAGTAAGTTTTAGTACAGTATAGTAAGTTTTATTACAGTATAGTAAGTTTTAGTACAGTATAGTAAGTTTGAGTACAGTATGATAAGTTTTAATATAGTATAGTAAGTTTTATTACAGTATAGTGAGTTTTAGTACAGTATAAGTTTTAATATAGTATAGTAGTTTTAGTACAGTATAGTAAGTTTTAATGAAGTATAGTGAGTTTTATTACAGTATAGTACGTTGTTATTTATTGTTTAGCGTGTGTGTATGGCCCTTTACACCATACACTCACTTGTTATTAGATATATATAGAAAGATAGGTTCCAGGTTTCACACCGAAACTGTGTTTGAATGTGTATTTACCTATATAAGTTGGTTATTAGTTGAGCTGTGATAATAGTACTAAGTGTAGTCAGTAACAAATATTGTTCTCAGTACTTTATTCGAAGGTTTTTGATTGTAAAGGCGCAAAATGACCTAGCTGTCGACGCGCCTCTAAACCCTAACATTCATTCAAAAGTTTCAATGAACTCGAAACTTTTTTTACAATTTGGTGTTATACCAGAATAGGTTGGGATTGTTTTTCAGAAAAATCGGTCGAACGGATTTTCCGGAAAAAAAATCGGAAAGTATGGAAATTCCTCATAAGAATAGGCCAGGGGAGAAATACTTGGAATTTTATTATTTTCAAAAGCTCTCAAATTTATACTGAGTGTGGAAAGATCTATCATACATATTTTAAGCGATTTATGGAACAATCGGATGTGAAATAACGAAGAAAACGCATTTTCAAGGTACTTTTTTACACATCAATAAAAGCAATTAAGAAAGCAATTAAGGAACTATTGAATATGAGCAACAAGTGTCACCAATAAATTAAAACGTTTAAAATCTGTGATGTATAATTAGATGAGCGTAGCGAAGATTTTCATTCCATATACCGAAAAATTTTGGGCTTGGTTTTTATGTTTTTTTTTTTTTTTTTTTGTGTGTAATTTTGTACACGGCATACAGGTCAGGAAAAAGTTTCAATCAACTCGAAACTCTTTTTACAAATTGGTGTTATACCAGAATAGGTTGGGATTGTTTTTCAGAAAAATCGGTCGGACGGTTTTTCCGGAAAAAAATTGGAAAGTATGGTAATTCCCCGTAAGAATAGGCCAGGGGAGAAATACTTGGAATTTTTTTTTTTTCAAAAGCACTCAAATTTATACTGTTCATGGGAAGAACTATCATACACATTTTAAGCGACTTATGGAACAATCGGATGTGAAATAACGAAGATAACTCATTTTTAATGTACTTTTTTACACATCAATAAAAGCAATTAAGAAAAGCAATTAAGAAACTATTAAATGTGAGCAACAAGTGTCACCAATAAATTAAAACGTTTAAAATCTGTGATGGATATGAAGAAGGCACTGGTATAATTGTTTGGAAACCAAGGTCCATATACCAACAGGACAGCCGTGGTTTTTAACCTTTGAAGTGATCCACTGGTCCTGTATATGTACATTGAGCTGACCAAATGTTCTTAATTCTACATTTCCATACTTCTAAGCTCATCTCACAACGCATATAAGGCGTTTTCCTAGTTAGATGAGCGTAGCGAAGATTTTCATTCCATATACCGAAAAATTTTGGGCTTGGTTTTTATGTTTTTTTTTTGTTTATTTTTTTTTTTCTGTGTGTAATTTTGTACGCGGCATACAGGTCAGGAAAAAGTTTCAATCAACTCGAAACTTTTTTTACAAATTGGTGTTATACCAGAATAGGTTGGGATTGTTTTTCAGAAAAATCGGTCGGACGGTTTTTCCAGAAAAAAATTGGAAAGTATGGAAATTCCCCATAAGAATAGGCCGGGGAGAAATACTTTAAATATTTTTTTTTTCAAAAGCTCTCAAATTTATACTGAATGTGGGAAGAACTATCATACACATTTTAAGCGACTTATGGAACAATCGGATGTGAAATAACAAAGAAAACGCATTTTTAATGTACTTTTTTACACATCAATAAAAGCAATTAAGAAAGCAATTAAGAAACTATTAAATGTGAGCAACAAGTGTCACCAATAAATTAAAACGTTTAAAATCTGTGATGGATATGAAGTAGGCACTGGTATAATTGTTTGGAAACCAAGGTCCATATACCAACAGACAGCCGCGGTTTTTAAACCTTTGAAGTGATCCATGGTCTGTATATGTACATTGAGCTGACCAAATGTTCTTAATTCTACATTTCCATACTTCTAGCTCATCTCACAACGCATATAAGGCGTTTTCCTAGTGTATCACTTTTATTAGATGAGCGTAGCGAAGATTTTCATTCCATATACCGAAAAATTTTGGGCTTGGTTTTTATGTGTGTAATTTTGTACGCGGCATACAGGTCAGGAAAAAGTTTCAATCAACTCGAAACTTTTTTTACAAATTGGTGGTATACCAGAATAGGTTGGGATTGTTTTTCAGAAAAATCGGTCGAACGGATTTTCCGGAAAAAAATCGGAAAGTATGGAAATTCCCCATAAGAATAGGCCAGGGGAGAAATACTTGGAATTTTTTGTTTTTCAAAAGCTCTCAAATTTATACTGAGTGTGGAAAGATCTATTATACCTATTATAAGCGATTTATGGAACAATCGGATGTGAAATGACGAAGAAAACGCATTTTTAAGGTACTTTTTTAAACATCATAATAAAAGCAATTAGAAAGCAATTAAGAAACTATTTAATATGAGCAACAAGTGTCACCAAGAAATTAAAACGTTTAAAATCTGTGATGGATATGAAGAAGGCACTGGTTTAATTGTTTGGAAACCAAGGTCCATATACCAACAGACAGCCGAGGTTTTTAAACCTTTGAAGTGATCCATGGCCTGTATATGTATATTGAGCTAACAAAATGTTCTTAATTCTACATTTCCATACTTCTAAGCTCATCTCACAACGCATATAAGGCGTTTTCCTAGTAAATAATCATTGTACTTATATGTACTGATTTTGTTACGCTGTACCATCTTAGTATCCCGCTTTGAGGACAGCCGTCAAATGAATTGACCTTCTCTTCCTAACACAATCTTGTGGTGAGCTACATAAATCTCATTGATCATAATTAGGGCCCATATTACCAATAATAAAAATGTGTTAATTAAGCTAATTAATCAATTGCAGTGCAAAAATAACTTGGGAACCAAGGGTAATAACAAGCTAATCCACTAATTATCGCTCAATCAACAAATTTATTATTTGTAATACCGGCCCTTGAAATGTTAATTTCAGTACCTATGTGAATTACATATTTATGTCACTGATGGTAAATTTTAGGATGAATGTTATATCATTATTTATAGTTGAAATATTCAATTTCATATGTAAGTCAGATATTGTATTTCTCAATTGGTCGTTAAAAAAAACATCTGATTACTATCTTGTATATTTACAATGTAATCAAAATACGCTATGGCGGGTTGGATTGGTGGTGCTCGCGGGCCTTAGTTTGGAAACCCCTGTTTCGATGTTTCGAATCTACGGTTTCGATGCAGAATATAACCATATAACACCAAGAAAATAATTAGATGAGCGATAGCGAGAACATTCATCCCACTCTTATGGATCTTGCCTATTTGATTGATTATTGTTTGCTCAACGACCCCACCAAAAGCTAGGTTATACGGTGGTACGAATGAGCAGATGATTTTGAAACTATGAAATAATAAGTGAAAAGACGTTTACAAATACCCGTGCCTATACGGGACTCGAACTCACGCCCAACTGTGACTTCAGTTTCTGAAGCAGTGCCTTGGCTCACTGAGCTACTGAGGGCAGCCCAAAGAGATATGTAACAGGAAGAGGTGCAACAGCCTGTTGAATAAAAAATTCTTACTTTTCTTGGCATGGTGGCTCACCACGTTGAATACCAATGTACTATATGAGAGAACCGTTTACGGTGGCTCAGTAGGAAGCAAAAATTGTAGGGTATTGCTTGATCGTCAAGGGTGGCCATATTGTAATTTCTAAATAATATAAAATTCATAATATTACATATTTATTTATTCATTACAGATTGTTCATAAAACAGGTGGTAATGGTTACTATACCTAATGCAATTACAGTCAAACATACTCGATTTAATTATACTCCATTTTTTTCTTAGCTCTCTTCTTAAATCACCAATCTTCGTTATGTTCTTGATATCTTCTTCTAATTCATTCCATTCCCGCGTCGTTCTTTGTATAAACCCATATTTACCTACTTCTCTATCCACTTTTTCCACTTCCATTCTTACTCCTCCCCTTGTACTTCTTTGTAATACCTTTCCAATTCTATTGCTTAATTCATCCCATCCTGTATATTCATTCTTGACTCTAACAAAATTGCACATTCTTTCTATTTGTCTTCGTTTCGCCAAATTTTCCCATCCCATTTCCTCAATCATTTTACTGGGTCTTCCTATAACTTTTTCAACCACATCCTTATCGTTCCTGATAATCTTCCAGCGCTTCTCTCTCCCCAATACCCTTCTTGCAGCAACCCTTTGGACGTTCTCCACAGCCTTTATTAGTCCAACTTTATGCGGATCCCAGACTGAACTAGCATACTCAAGCATTGGCCGAATCAGACTCATGTATGCCTTCTCTTTTATTTTCATCCCTGTCCCCTTCAACTGCCTCATAATAAAATTTAAGGATCGTATTCCCTTTTTTGAGATATTTCTAACATGTTCCCCTCACCCTAAGTTTTTATTTATGTAAAGTCCAAGATATTTATATGCTTCTACTTCCTCAAGTGTAGAATCTCCCATTTTATAAATCTTATTCACTTTTTTCTTGTTACTGCTGCTAGAGAAGTGCACCACTTTACATTTTCCAACATTTAGTCCCATTAAATTTATTTTAACCCATTTATTAATTCTGTCCAAATCTCCTTGTAACTGATTTTCCTCCCTCTCACTCCTAATGGTGCTATATACCACACAGTCATCAGCAAATAGACGAATTCTTGATTGAATTCCGATTTGAAGATCGTTTATAAATATATTGAATAGAAGGGGTCCAATTACACTTCCTTGTGGTACCCCAGAAGTAACTTTTACCATATCAGAAATTTCATCACCTACTTTTACTTTTTGTGATCTACCTTTTAAGAAGGACTCCACCCATCTTGTTATCCTCTCATGTTTTGTTATTTGTTTCAACTTTGAAATCAGAAGTTTATGAGGTACTTTGTCAAAAGCTTTTTCAAAATCCAAAAAGACGGCAGATATTTTACCCCCCTTGTCCAAAGTATCAGACAGTTCCTGCGTGAAGCCTTGCAGTTGGGTTACACATGAGTAACCCTTACGAAAACCATGTTGTCCATCAAATATTCCACCATTATTATCAACAATTAATTTGATTTCTGTATCAATCAACCTTTCCATAATTTTGCATATTGAGGAGGTGAGGCTAACTGGTCTGTAATTACCCAAATTTGATTTTTCTCCCCCTTTATGTATTGGAGTGATCATCGCTTTTTTCCAGTCCTCGGGCACAGTTCCTGAATCTATTGAATTTTGAAAAATTAACATTAAATACGGTATTAACTCTTTTCCCGCCAACTTGATAAATTTGTTATTAATCCCATCGTGACCGGGAGCTTTATTTCTATTCAGTTTATCAATTATTCTCTGGATTGCTGTTTCAGTGAATTTTATTTTATTTTCCTCTACTCCCAATTGATGAATTTGATCATTCTCTACTTCGTTCTCCCCATTCAAAGTCTGTTTTTGAAAAACTTCACCATAATAATTATTTAATGCGTATGCCTTTTCTTTATTCGATATGAACCCCACTCCATTTCTGTTAATAAGAGTTGGCATATCGTTTCTTCCTCTTTTAGTATTATTTATGTACTTGTACATATTATTCCAACTTTTATTCTGGTCCTGCTCATCAAACATACCCCGTAGAAACTTATCCTTTGCACTTTTCTTTTCTTTATTCAGATCTGATCTGAATTTCCTTCTCATTTCTATATCTCCCCCTTTACCTCTGTTCATATTATGAAACTTTCTTGCTTTCCTTTTCAATTTTCTAATTGATTTATCAAAATAGATTGGATCTGCACTTTCAGATATTAATTTATTGGGAACAAACTTCTCAATAGCGTTTAAACATATGTTTTTGAAAGTGTCCCATTTTTTGTCTATATCCCCCTACTCCTCAATCCAGTAATTCCTCCAATAATTTAAATGTAACCTAATTTTGTTGGTATCCGCCTTTTTATAGAACCAGACTTTCTTCTGTACCTTTATTTCATCTTTTACTCTTTTTGCAATTAATTCTACTGTTGGAATATTATGGTCACTGATACCAACGTCCACGATAGTTCTTAACCACTTTTCCGGTGGTCTGACTAGGATAACGTCCAAAAGGTTATTACTACCTGTCCTAGTTAATCTAGTACCCTCCGTAACCGTTTGCACAAATCCTTCACTCATTATTTCATAAACAAGTTCTTGCCTTCTATTCGTGCTACTTCCTACAGTCCCTTCTTCCCAATTTATATTGTCTATATTGTCTACATATTGTCTAGTACGAAGTAACATCATTACTACTCCAAAACTCGATGGTGACATGAAGTGATTATCATAAATAAATGGCTTCGATGAATGGATCAGACACCTGTAAAGGCTGTAATTGATCAAATTGGTAATTCATCACTCGGCAAATTGATAATAATGTACGGTATATAAATATTTTGAGTGACAGCTAGGTAGAGGTGTGAAGGCAAAGGCAATCGAAATATAAAGAAGAGGATAAGTGTCAACAATAAAGATTTGCACACTAAATTTCTAAATACTGAGTCAGTGTTAGACAGAGATGATTTCACGCAACATGGCTTGCACCTGAATAATACTGGTAAAGCCAAACTTGCAGAACTAATTCTGAGATATGTAACCAAACAAAACCGTTGTTTTCACAACGAATGGCCGACAGCTACAGTAAGGAATGTGACGTCATCGCAGCCGCTTTGAGCGCGCCACGTTAAATACCATGGAACTAACATATCAAGTAAGAGAATGGTCGTCCTATATGAGTTGAGGGGGCTTGGGGCAGCCTATCTTTCAGTACTATTGGCACATCTCACCACACTTATATTCTTTGCAACAAGGATATTTCCGAGGGGTTAACAACTAAAAAAATGAGGTGTACACTTGAAAAAAAAATCAAAAAAAATCACGGAAAATCAAAAAAATCAAGAAGAATCAAAAAAATCGAGAGAAATGAAAAAAATCACGGAAAATCAAAAAAATCAAGAAAAATCAAGAAAAATAGAGAAAAATCACGAAAAATCATAGGAATCAAAAAAATCACGAAAAATCAAAAAAATCGAGAAGAATCAAAAAAATCGAGAGAAATCATAAAAATCACGAAAAATCAAAAAAAATCAAGAAAAATCATGAAAATCAAGAAAATCGAAAAAATCAATTAAAATCAAAAAAATCAAGAAAAATCACGAAAAATCCGAAAAAATTGAGGGAAAACAAAAAAAATCTAGAGAAATCAAAAATTCAAAAGATCAAGAAATCAAGAAAAATCCAAAAGAATCAAAAAAATCACGTAAAATCTAAAAAATCACAGAAAATCCGAAAAATCAACAAAAATCACAAAAAATCAAAATGGAATCAAAAAAATCACGAAAAATCGAAGAAAATAAAAAAATCAAGAAAAATCAGAAAGAATTTCAAAAAAATCAAAAAATCACGAAAAATCGAAAAAATCACGAAAAATCAAAAAAATCAAATAGAATCACAAAATCAAAA
Organism: Brachyptera putata; assembly: GCA_907164805.1. Lineage (NCBI taxonomy): Eukaryota > Metazoa > Arthropoda > Insecta > Plecoptera > Taeniopterygidae > Brachyptera > Brachyptera putata. The sequence goes on from OU015469.1 coordinate 723,254, forward strand.
AAATCAAGAAAAATCACAAAAAGATCACAAAAAATCAAAAAAATCATAAAAAAATCAAAAAAATCGAAAAAATCGGAAAAAACCAAAAAATCCAAAAAATCGAGAAAAATCAAAAGAATAAAAAAAATCAAAAATCAGGTGTACACTAAAATGTAAAGTTGTTGACCCCTCGGATATTTCGCTGAAAGATTCAAGGCTAGTTAGATATTCACAATATCATTCATAGTAAAACCATCTAAGCATCAGATAGTCAGAGACAGGAGTTGTTGCTTCCAGAAACTGCGCGATTGAATCATGTAATTCATAATTCGCATTCATCACTTGCTTTATCAAAGGATCAGCTGAACCCTATTGATGGTACCTTAATAAGCCTCACATCGGTTCATCCAACAATAACACTTCAGCGTACAGCAAGTGAAACGTACTTGTAAAATCGATGCGTCCGCCATCTAGCGTACCCACGCCCAACTGTGATTTCATTGTCTGAAGCGTGCCTCAACTGACTGAGCTAACGAGGGCGGCATTTGCCTATTTTTGTTGTTGTTGTTTGTAAACACTGCACAGGTCGCAGGGTTTGATTGTTCGACATGAAACTTTTGTTGTATAAGCAAACTTATCCAACTTATATACTTATATTTACTTATAACTTATATATATATATATATATATATACATATATATATATGTGTGTGTATATATATGTATATATATATGTGTATGTATATAAATATATATTATGTTATCTCGTAGACTTAAACGACTCATAATGTGATAAAAATGAATATTTATGGATAATTCAAGTCGTTTTTTCAATATGAAACACCCAATAGAATATACATACTGTGTATATTTTAATAAAGTATTGGAAGGCTATATATTTATATGCCATATATATATATATATATATATATATATATATATATATATATATATATATATATATATATATGGCATATAAATATATAGCCTTCCAATACTTTATTAAAATATACACAGTATGTATATTCTATTGGGTGTTTCATATTGAAAAAACGACTTGAATTATCCATAAATATTATATATATATATATATATATATATATATATATATATATATATATATATATATATATATTATATATATAATATATATATATATATATATATATATATATATATATAGTTTTTACTTCAAATGCGTTTTCATTTATTTTGCAGGTACACAGAAAAAACGGTACTAAATGTTTCGAATTATTTTTAATATTGGTTTATTATCAAGTTGTAATAATCAGTGATCACTCACTGAAATCGCAATCAGATCGATATCTTGATATTTACGAACATAGAATGCACACTTGAAGAGTGAATTAACCGATTAGGAAATATAAAAGTGAAATTTATGTTTTCAGCGATTTTGTTCTGTGGTGACTATGATAAAATATTAGCAATCCGTTTATTTGTGGTGGATCGAAACGCATTATCGTTAGTAGTAATGCATGGGAAAGACAGTCGATCGGGACCGCATAATATATACTTGATTCGAGATAGTATATCAGTTACTGTGTACATAGTTTGAATTGTTGTTATGTGTTTATTTATAGAAATGATTTAAGGAATTTGTATTGAAATTATGTTATGTAAAATAGATCGAGGTGATTTGTCTGTTTGTTGGCGATCGGGGAACCATTTCACAGTTTGTTTTTAGTAATTTTTGTAAACTTTTTTTGATAGACAATGATTTTAAATATGAGATTGGGATGTCAGCCCTGAAGGTTTCCATTAGAGAGAATAACAATTTTAATGTCAGCTGTTCACAAAATGTGATTGACCACTAGGATCCAGCTTTATGAATCTATACAGAATAACAATTGAATTACTAAATTACGTATATAAAATTATTAACTTATATCTAGGTATAAAAATCGACGATTTAAAAAAAATGAACGTTATTGAAAAAAATAATACAGATGATAATAATAAGTTTTAAGATTAAATAGTTGAAATACAAATAAACAAGGGTGAGCGCGCTCACCCTTGGACACCCTTATATAGAAAAGAACCTTAAGTTGATTGCTTCTATTGACAGAAAACCTTAAATAGATTCTTCTGTAAAAATAAATTTTCAAATTGATTGTTTCTATTGGCAGAAATCTTGAATACATTGCTTATATTTACAAAAAAACTCACATGGTTTCTTCTATTGACAGAAAATCGTGAATTAATTAAATTCCATCAACAACAGAATATAGTTCCTTTAGTATTTTGCTTATAGGCCTATTAATCTGAAACTTTTATTGAATGCTTCTTTTTTCATGTTGCTTGACCTCACCAACAGCTATGTTATAGAGGGTACAAATGAGCAGATGATGAAATAAAAGGGTAAGGTGATGATAGATGACAGGACATTTTAAAAACCCTGATCTCACGCAGGATTTGAACCTGCAGCCCTGGAACCAGAAACAGATACGCTTCCTCTAGACCTTGATGTTTATATATATATATATATATATATATATATATATATATATATATATATATATATATATATATATATATATATATATATTTATATATATGAATTAAATATATATTTATATATTGCTTCTAGTGGAATAAAACCTTGTATTGATTTCTTCTATTTACAGAAACATGAAAAAAAAGTTTAACAGCAATATTTGTATGTATAGTGGTCTCAGTTTTGTGTACCACATATTGTGTTCATATAGTCAACATGCATATTATTTTCAAAACATGTACAAATGGCCTAAAGTCCATTCATATAAGCGCGTTAATGATACAACGATTCAACTTGAACTACACGATATACACAAAATTACAAAATGTTTCGCAATTTTATTATTTAGATCCTATTTTGGCTTGATTGAATTCAAATTATTCATGATATATTTGTGTTGGACATATAACACGGAGAGCTGCGTCGCATTTCTCGACATGATGCGAAGGTGACATTGGCGGCTCGCAGGTGTTCGGTGACGTCCTCCACGGACACATTCAAAAGAAGCCTAGCCTTTGAATTGTATGTCAACTTCAATTAGAGCTCAATTATCTTGTAAATTAAATGACACTGATAGTTTCCTTGATGTTTGCTCATATAGCACTGCTTGCTTGTCGATTGTTGCTGATTGAATTGAAAGAGGTATGAAAAAGGTAATGTAATTATTATAACAAATTCATTTAAAACCAGGAAATAAAATGAACAAAACCGTTGCTTATAGAACCAAAAGTGGGCGGTATTGAATTATAAAATATTTACGCTAGGCCTATGTGGACAGAAGTTATTATCGTTCGATGTTAGACCGTAACCACTTACAATTTCAAAGCGCTTAAATTTATAATATACGTAGAAAACCAGCGATACTATTACGCATAAAAAAGTCAGCGGATTTTGAAAACCTATTCTATTACACACTGGGTGTGATCATAGCAGTTTTTTCTTCAATTTGTTACTTAGAAAATATACAGGCTATGTGGACAAATTTTATGAGTACCGGTATGTAGTCGAAGATTGTAGAAATTTGCATAACCTAAGCACAATAATTTTACAGAGAAATTTACATACATACATACATTTACATAGAAATTCAGCGATTCTAAGCGACGAATAGGTGTTTTTGGTCCCTCTTATTACAGCCAAACATATAAACTTGTGTGTTTCCATTTCCACAGTATGGTGAACACGCTAGAAAACTGAGTGTATATTTACTTTTTCAAGAATTAATAAACTATATGAAATTTGAGGATAAGCTTGATGTTCAGTTATTTGATCTCTATTTTATTTTTATTTGTTGAGCCATAATTCAGAAATCAAATAATCTCACGCTCCAAACATTCGTTATAAACTTAGGAAACTGTAATGCATTTATGTAGGCCTATTCTAATCCCAAGGTAGTATACAATCTTTTGAATTGATGTTATTTTGCTTAATCGAACACTTTTTGGAAAAAACTAATCCTTTAATTTTTAAATCTCATTACCCAACAATGTTCAACAGGCATCGACAAACAACTGAGTTCAGTTTTCAACCTTCAACGACAGACCATACTAATTGATTTTATTTCAGTTCAGGCCTTGATCTAATCCTAAGGAATATTTTGAATTTTTAAATGACAGCCATGAAACTTCAATTTATAAGAATTTTAAGAAACCATAGGTAGGCCTATTGCAATTTTCTCGTAAATATTACTATTATTATGGCCTACTGTTGGATTATCAACTGAGCTAGTGGTGACTTAAATGGAGTAGACCTCCACTGAACGCGGTAGTAACTTGAAATTTTAAGTCATGCCAGAGATGGCCGGTCAATTGTGATCGCAAAAAATATTGTTTCAAAATTAGGCCTGGTAAGGTCAAGTTTTTCAACATCCCCACCTTCTCTGTTATCACTTGTATCAGTTTTTCTGACACCACTGAACTTGTTTTGTTTGTTGAGAAAATCTACTTCGTATTTTTGTGACGGAGGCAGAGATAAAGATGGTCGATAACGGGGATTGAACCTACGGCCGCTATCTACCACTCACTGATCGACCTAGTCTTCACCATATGCCCAACAGAGTGGGGTAATGTTTTCCCTTCCTCCCATAATTACAAACATGGTGTTAACTAATTTAAAATGCAAAATTTCAATGCAATTGCTCCTGAATTTCATTAACTAATGTCATCAACTCAATCAAATTTAAACGAAGAACTTCATGGCTTAGGCCCTACAAGAAATTGAAAACTACGTATAATAGGAACTTCACACTAATATAAACTCTGTCGTGCGACTGTGTTGAATGAATCATGAACAACCCATTTCAACTCTTCCGTCAATTTTGCCTACGAAGATTTCGTCAAATACTGCAACTAAAAATTAGGCTAGGTCTACTTAAACTACACCATTATTTTGTGGACAACTAAATGCACACTTCTTTTATAGTGTATTATCCATTATTGCTGGGGCAGCCACAGTACAACTAAAGATAAATTACTTTCAGTTTGAATTGTTTGCACCACTAGGCCTAACGACTGTCAGCATCAAGCAAAATATCAAAATGCGCATTACAATGAATCACGGTTGATCGTAGGTCTACTGTCATAAAGAAAGAAAAAGGTGTAATTTTATTATAAGTAAGTCTTTGAGTAGCCTAAGCCTCTAGTTTTGAATAGGCCTGTTGCTTTTATTGAATTAGGTTAGGTTAGGTAAAATTAGTTTAAACCTAAGCATACCGGTGTCGCAGGGACCCTATACCCCCGTGTTCTAGTACCCCCCGGTATTCCAATTTTTCGAAGTATGGAATAGCTGAAATTAATGATCGAATATGGCCTAGATATCCATCAACATCCAAATCTAGACTCACAGAAAATATGTTTTCATCAAATGAAATGACAGTGTAAACATTAACCTCTATCATAAGATTATTTTTCACAATGACAGCTGATTCTGAACGGCAGCGGCTAAGCCACGAACTTGAGTTTGACAACTGACACAGCACAGCTGTGAAAGAGGAAGCAGTTTAATCGTAAAATTAACGGAGTGGCTGCTTACAGCTCAGCTGTCACGAGCTGTTCGTGGTAGTAATTGCTACTGACAGTCAGTTTGTCGTTTCCGCTTCCGGTTTGAAGGGCTGACACTCAGTTTGACCGGAAGTGGTCACAATTGACAATCAGTTCGTCATTTCCGGTTTCAGAACTGACACTCAGTTTGGCCGGAAGCCGAGAATCGCCATTACGTAATTTGGTTTTGGACTATACTAACGTGCTTGCTTTGCTCCATGCTTTTTTTGCGAATTAATTAGCTACTTATAAATCCTACCCAGTATTTTGATCGTATATTGTCTTTATAAAGATTAGACGTCATTCCCTGGTGTTTGTGGTGCATAATTGCTTGTGGTTGAATTGTGGTGCATAATTGCTTGTGGTTGAATTGCTTGTGGTAAAAAGTGTGGTTAAAAAGAGCACGTGTAAATTCCTTGCTTTATTTGCGAATTGATTAGCTGTTTACAAATCCTACCCAGTATTTTGATCGTGTATTGTCTTTATAAAGATTAGAACGGCTTTTCCTGGTGTTTGTGGTGCATAATTGCTTGCGGTAAAAAGTGTGGTTAAGGACGACGCGTGTAAATACCTTGCTTTCTCTGAGAATTGATTAGCTGTTTATAAATCCAACTCAGTATTTTGATCGTGTATTGTCTTTTTAAAGTCTAGACGTCAGTCCCTGGTGTTTGTGGTGCATAATTGCTTGTGGTAAAGAGTGTGGTTGTTGCTGGTGCTTGCTTGTAGTTGCTATTTAATTGACTGTCGATTATCACTGTAAGCATGGCCACCGTCTTCATTGGTGATTCCATGATGAAGGATTTTTTCATTTTTGCAGGTGTTCGTGAAACTGTCCTGAGCTACAGTGGGGCCAAGGTCAAGCAGCTCATCCCGATGGCCGTGGACGTAGCCCCGTACTTCGACCACATGGTGATCCACGCAGGTGTGAACAATGTGAGTAACCGGCAGAGCAATGTTGACATAATTCGTTCTTTCCAGGAGCTGGTTCGGGAGGTTCGCCGCGTACACCCCTCCATTTTGCTGACCATTTCTGGAGTTCTACCTCGCTTGGAGAACCGTTGGCAGCTCTTCCGGCAGACCGAGTACCTGGAGAGCGTGAACCGCCAGGCTATGGAGCTGAACGGCTTCCTAGCCGAGTTCTGCAGGCTATCGTCGATTGCTTTTGTGAGTATGTGGGACAAGTTTTCGTCGATTAATCGCGATTATGTAAATAGGAGTGGACTACATCTGAATATGCTAGGCACGCATACTCTGTTTGGATCTTTGTTCCAGGGTTGGGTATCCACTCCTGTTGTGCGTCGTGAAGGAAGTCCGCCTGTTCCCATTCCTAATTTATCGGCCGTTAACCCCTGTCCTCAAGTTGTCCCGCAACCTACTGTCAATCCGATTCCACGAGTTGCCACTGAACCTTTCATTGTTGTACCTCTACCTGTTCCCAAGACATCCAGAGCAGCCCTTAAACCCCGTCCTCGTGTTGTCCCAGAACCTACTGTGCCGGCTCCTTCAGTGTTCCGTAACCCGCATCCTCCAAATAATGCGATTCCACGAGTTGCCACTGAACCTTTCATTGTTGTACCTCTACCTGTTCCCAAGACATCCAGAGTAGCCCTTAAATCCCGTCCTCGTGTTGTCCCACAACCTACTGTGCCGGCTCCTTCAGTGTTCCGTATCCCGCATCCTCCAAATAATGCGATTCCACGAGTTGCCCCTCAACCGTGTATTGTTCTAGGCCCAATTCCTCACATTATTCATAGTTTCTCCCTTTCTCCTAAACCTTTCCTCTATTCCGATGTTGTTGTGCTGGGAAAGTCGTCGACTTCGAGTGTTCCGCCATCTCCTCAGCGAGCAGCGAGCAGACCAGTGTTGGATGTGTGCCCTGCGCCTTTCCGACCTGCACTTCCAATGCGTGTTGCTGTACCAGCCGTAGAGGGACAGTGGATCACCGTAGTCTCCCGTCGTCGACGTAAACCCTTTACAGGTATTCAGTGTGTCGAGAATGCTGAAGTGTGTGTGTCTCCATACAGGCACAATCAGGGTGGGAAGATGAGGGAAAGTAAGGTTAGCCAGGTTAGAGCCAGAAATAATGGGAGCAGATGTGGAGGTGTGAAGTCAGGTAGAGGAGTGGATAAGAATATTGATAGGGAGATTTTAGCTAGACAAAATGGGACAACAGGAAGGCAGGGATTTGTAGTGAAAAAAAAAGATGGGTAGGTTGATAGAAAAAATAGGACTGAAATTCAGAAATTGATAGTCGTAAAAAAAGACGAACAGGTTGTAGCTAGGAAAAAAAGGACGACTGGAGGTCAGGATGTGGTAGTTAGAAATAAAGATAGGCAGATTGTAGTTGGAAAGGATATAACTAAAAGTCGGGGACCTAGTCAGAAAGTAGCGAGTAGAAATTTAGATCCGCAAACGAGAGTCAGGCACATCAAATCAGGAAATGATGGGAGTTTTAGAAAAGTATTGAACATTTTAGACCATGTAGAAATTGACAGCGTAGTGAGAGGTACTAGAGTAGAGGATAGTCAGTCCGGAGACCACATGCCAAGCATTTTCAATACACTCATTAGTCCTCTAAGGTTACGAGGAGGTGAACACACTCTTTCCCCACTGAAGGAAGGTGCTATGTATCATAATTATAATGAATTTTCAGAAATGTATAAAGAGTGGGAATTTAAAGGGCATCACCCAATGAAAGTTAATAGCAGCTCGCTAAATGGTTCGGCCAAACATAAAGACACAATTGATCCTAATTTTTTGTATTCAAAGATAAGATTTACTTGTAAACATTTTGGTAATCCCAGAATCAGGGGAAAAGACGTTCGGACCAAGCAATCCTACCTCCCAAAAGCATGCACAGTGCAAGTTCAAGTAGTCTATCTGAAACGGCAAGGTGCGTACGTAGTTAAAAAGTTTGATGAAGTGCATAGTCATAATGTTTCAGCTAGTTTAAGAGCCAAATATACAGATAAACGTTTACTTGATGAATCCGAAGAACAAGAATTAAAAGAAATGATAAATTACAGAATAGGGACAAAAGATTCAAAGAGATTTGCTAGTGACCACTTTGGTAAAGAATTAACTTCAAAAGATGTCCATAACGTTCGCCAGAGAGATAGGGAACTTAAAATGTCCGGTAGATCCCAACCAGCTATTTTAGTAGACAACTTGACATCATTTTTAAGGTGTTCCGAAGGTAATTCAGTTCACGTCGAGTATGATGACGAAAATGTCATGCTATTTCTACTTATTCAAACTCGGTTCATGAGGGATATGGCTCTCAAATATTCCGACCTCATTTAACTCGATGGTACGTATCGTTTAAATAGAGAGGGTTATGTTCTCCACTGTATATTATGTCAGGATGGTAACACCAATGGTCGGCCATTGTGTTACATTTTCGTTAGGAATGAGACGGAAGAAATTATACAGAGAGCGTATGACAAGTTTTTAGAGCTCAATCCTGTTGTTTTAGATAAGTGTAAAATTGCAATTATGGATAAAGATAAAGTTTAAATGAATGTTATAACAAAAACACTTCCCAATGCATCAATTCTCCTTTGTGGTTTTCATGTTATGAAAAATTTTAGAGACCGTATTATAAATGAGAAAGCTGTGCTTAGCGCTAATAAGGGGGCAACTCTAAAAGCTATGTCTAAATTATTATATTCTGAGTCAAACGATGATTATGAGACAAATTTGTTGACTTTCAAAGCTATTGCTCCTGCCGTATTGATTGAATATTTTACTGATAATTGGGAACCTTGTGTAGAAAAATGGTGTCATATCTATAGAAATGACATACCTTCTTTTGGAAACAATACAAATAACATAACTGAAAGTCATAATCAGAAGATCAAATTAATAGTAAAACGTCACTTTAGTTTAGTACAAGCCGTTCAAAGTCTCTTGGAACATTGTAAAGAATTAGAATCTGATTACTCAAATATAGCATTCAGAGAAATGAAAACTATGATAGATACTGGAAAACCAGATAACATCCGTCTTTCAGTGAATAATACTTGCACGTACAATGTGTCGAAATTAATCTCCAAACAGCTGGATTTGATGGACGAAATTGCATACAAATTTGATAACGACTTGAGAACTGTCACCGGAGGCAAGACTATGCATCTTGTCAATGAAGATAGTACAACTTGCACCTGTAAATTTCATCAGCAGAGAAAACTTCCTTGTCGACACATATTTGTAGCTCGTTCTGCTCTAGGTTTAGACGTGTTTTCAGAAGAGCTAGTTCACGATCGATGGAAAAATACAACATTTGTAAGTTCTGAGGAGTTTGTCGGAGGTTCGGTAACTGTCAAATCAGGAATCGTGTTAAAAAAGCCGGCCTTGACCAAGCCTGCGTCAGAAAATGCCAAGTTTCAACTTGCAATGGTTCATTTACAACGAATAGCATCATTTTTAGCCACATGTGGAGTAACTGAATTTAATAAGGATATACGTCAAATAGATTGTTTCCTAGATAAATTACGTAGTGGCAATTTAGCAGACTTGGAATTTGATAATGATTTCCCACTTCATAGCTCAGTCCATTCAATGAGTCCTGAACACGAAGATGATTCTGAGGTTATTGATAATGATCTATTGGACTTGGAATATGTAACGCCACTACCTTCTCTGCCGTTGAACACTAATAATACGGAGCTTGTTATTCCAAATGTAAGAACTGGTAATGAATTGGTCTTGTCTGAGAATAGCTCTATTGAAAACACATCAATACCTCTAGCTCACGGTGTAGAATATGAAACATTTCCACCCACTACCAACTTTTTAGACAACACTTTAGCTCCAACTACAACTAACATTCCATCATTCTCAAATTCCTTATTAACTGATCCTTTAATTAAGCTAATAGACATCCGAGATAGGCTCAGAATACCCACTGTATTAGCGACCAAAGGTCGTCCCAAAGGAACAGAAAAGTATTTCAATATTTTCAAAAAAATAGTTGGTCCGAAACGTATTCCGAAAAAAGACACACTTTTAGTGGGACAACCTCAATTTGTTCGTATTACATCCGATCAAGCTGCCCAAACATCAATTGATAATTATTTTAAAGATAAGACTGAACCAAACCTTGCACAATCAATAACCCCTAAAAGTGAATCCATTTTAAAATTAAGAACTGTAGCTGACTGTCAGTCATTTGTTAACGAGACTAAATCTAAAACGCAATTGATGGCTCCTAAAAGTGAATCAATTCTAAAATTAAAAACTGTTCCTAATAATCAGACATTAATCGATACCACTGAACTTGAATCACGAGCATTAATCCCTAAAATAGAATCAAATTTAGAAGGAAAAACTAGTAAATCATTCAGAATTAATAAAGCTAAACGTAAGTCAGATATTGATCATCCAATTGAAGAGGTAGTGTTCCTTAACGAATCCAGAACTAAGCAACGTCGTCAAGGAAATGTTAGCTTTAGATCTAAAACATTTTCAAATTCAGAAAAAACATACACATGGATACAACATTTAAAATTAAGGCTTGAGGATAAAGAAATTATAGTACAAGATCGTTGGCTCAATGATGACATCATGAGTGCAGCTCAGTCTTTAATAAAAGATCGCTTTCCACATATTCTTGACTTTCAATGGGTACCATTAGGTGCAGGTGCTCACTTTGAAAAAATTACTTCTTCACCTATGATTCAAATATTACATTGTGGTAGCTACGCCCACTGGGTTACAATTAGCAATATCAATTGTCCAATTGGCACTATTGATGTGTTTGATTCAACTTCATCTTCAAGAGCATATATGCATGATACTCACTTTCAGATCGCCAATATTTTACAAAGCCCTTTAGAAAAAATAACAATAAGAAAATGTACACATCAGTATCAGTCGAATAGCAGTGCATGTGGTCTATTTGCTATTGCCAATGCAATTGCCCTGGCAACAAATACTACTATGTCTGGCTTCATACAAAAAGATATGAAACATCATTTAATTCGAATGCTAGAAAGTGGAATTGTTGAACCTTTCCCGTCACTTAAGACAGCAGTCAGATCATATAGGGCTCCAAAATTAGACACGACTCATGTAAATGTATATTGCAATCCTACTTGCCGATTACCACAATCCAGTGATGCCGCTAATAATCACAGCATTTATAAGAAGACTCACGTGTCTATGGTAGCGTGTGATCAGTGTGATCGTTGGTATCATTCCATATGCGAATTGAATGTACCAAAATTAGATGGGGCAATAATTACTGATGTGTATGTTTGTCAATTATGTAACTCTAAAAGTAAGCTAAAGAAAATTAAACTGAATTGATGTTGAGATATTGTCCATGAAACTTCAGTTGATATTTAATTGTGATATTATAATGTGAGATACAAGCCTATGCCTTCATACTTAATTTCTTTGCATAGTAATTGTGAGACTAATTTCTATTTCTTCTAGTCCTATTAAATATTATTGAGTTTAAGCTCACCTTCTTCTAATATTACTTTCATTTTATCATAATACCATGTGGCATGCCTTCTTTGCTGTCATTTTTATTGTGTTCATCGTTATTGTTGTTCCCTATCGTTTATTTGTTTCAAATCTTATACTATTTACTTTTTTACATAGGCGTGCGCACGGGGACGTTCGAGTAGGCCCAGGCCGCACCTAATGCGAGATGCATTAGACGCGGTACTGATTATTTGTATAGAGAAATACAAAAAATTAGAACTACCGGTATTCAAATCCTAACTGTCCACTGAATCTCGAAGAAAAGTTCAATAAGCTTATAGTTGTGAATACATCTTCCATGTCTTAACTTGGTGTGAGATGAGAATTCACGACAGTGAAGGAGACTGACCCGGATTGTAGAAATTGACGTATTATTGATGATTACACCACACCAGAGTTATACACGACGTCTTTTCCACAGAGTATTTCTGAATTACGAGTAAATAGTAATCATCAGTTTCAATGAAATCACAGTAGTCGTCGATGTGGCAGTCGATCTACTTCCCCAGCTCGGAAAGACTTTTAGCCAGTTAACATTTGATCTAAAAAAATATATCGTGGATTATAGTAGGCCTTGCATTGCTTGATACCGTCCATAAGGAACGAAACCGCAAGAAGGGCAGTAGGCCTTATGTTATAGGGTCTATACCCCAATTAATTTATTCTCATTGGGTGATGATGAATAATTCTTGATCTCATCAGTTGACCTCATAATGGTTCGTGAATTTTGAATAATTTCCAAAGTGTGAAGATTATTCTGAAGCTCGGTAAAATCACATTTAAAAAAACTAAGTTTTCACTGCGGGGCTAGGCCTGAGGGCCTTCCTCCCCCGAGACCCCCGTCTTTAGCGCTACATTCATCCGGTTTTACCATTTACCATTCTCTTATACGTACTAGTATGCCTCCTCGAATATTCACCGCAAGCCCCGATACATATATATATATATATGAATATATAATCGATTTGGGCCTAATTTTACCTTATGTTTTACCATCAAGTATACAGGTGTTACCCCTATATACTTATTGGTTTTACTCTGCGCACGCCTATGCCCTTTTACCATTTTATTTGACTTTGATTTATATTTTCAATTTTTACTCATATCCACATTTACAATCTTATTTCACTTATATTTGTTTCAAATATCACACTGTATTTACATTACACCTGGTTACTCTCTTACGCCTACTAACTGTAAATTTAATTTGTTATTATTAAACATATTTATTATAATTTATTGTTTAAAATCTAAATAAATAATCTTCTGAAGTATTAATAAATATAAGAATTGATATTCAAATATAAATATATGAATTGTATAAAAGTGAAAGAGAGAACAGCAGCTTACCGAAGTTCACAAGTGGGTAGAGTCACCTATGGTGGTGTAGCAGTTGTTGATAGTTAACACAGAGATGAGATGTACACAGTAATTTTGACGTTTCGGCTGTTGCCTTTGTCACAGTACAGTAGGTAAAGGCAACAGCCGAAACGTCAAAATTACTGTGTACATCTCATCTCTGTGTTAACTATCAACAACTGCTACACCACCATAGGTGGCTCTACCCACTTGTGAACTTCAATAAGCTGCTGCATGTTCTCTCTTTCCCTTTTACACAATTCATATATTAAGCCTCAGGCTATTTTCCTATACACACCATATTCAAATATAAGAGTTGAATACCGTAAGCAGGTCAGTATTATAAATGTGATATCTCTTTGTTTTATATCATTTTCAGTTATTGTGAATATTGTGTGACACATGAGAAATGACGCTGCGTCATCTGCTTCTGTGAGGTACCGGTACATGAGGCCCCTATTCATGAAAAATCTTGCAGGCTGAAGGAGGAGGCATTTATTCATTTTTACGTGGCAGGTTTCAACTTTGAAGTTTGTTATACTCGTCAAAGAGGTAAAACTATCAGGTATATTATTATAACAAACAAGACTGATAGTAAGTAATTAATTTAATGTAAAAATATTATTGTATGTGCGTATTATATTGCATCTTGTTAGTGCATGTATACTAGTTTGGACTTGGGATGTAGCGTGGTACTTTGAAACGTTGGTTGCAAAAATAACAATTTTCCCTCTTCTCTGTGATATTGGAAAGCAGACACATCCAATATTCACAAAAATGACTAGGTCATTACCAAATTTTGCTCTCACTTTTTGCGGCCTCCACGTGGCGAGAGTGGGCAACAGATTAGTCGAATATATGAGGACAGAAATACTATCCAAGCATAAATTCCACTAATGCGGCTAACGCAAATAACTAACAATGAATAATTAACAGAGATTTCATTCACCACTGATGTATATTTTTCGATTTAATAAATGTGTGAAATTAATGCAATTTCTATACCTACATCTATTCTCTGTTCCTTCTATGACTACCAATAACGTAACGGGATAAGCAACATGGCGTAAGTTATATACTTTCAACATTGGACGTCTTCTCACCATGATGGGAGCAAAAAATGTGACGCTCTGAAGTGTACATTTTTGAGATTCGCATTTTCAAATCAAAACGTACACATTCAGCTCGTATTTCAATGTAAAGTACATAATTGAGTACTTGCATTGTTTCTGTTCTTTCTCGCAGATGTCGAGTAATTAATGCAGTTTTCAATTGGTAAATGTGGCAGTATGGCTCTTGACTAGGGGTCCAATGCTTTGACACACGTATTTAAAATTTAGATTGGCTAATTCAAATGAAATGTATTCCAACGTAGCTTGATACAATTGGGAAGAGTTGGATTCACAGAGTGCATTACACTTATTACTTTTATGAATCAATATATAATACTACCAGTAGATTGAGTATGACGGCATCCCTTTGATTCCCGCATGGTGCGAAAGGAAATGATCAAGTTGCTTATCCCGTCACGTTATTGGTAGTCATAGGTTCCTTCTACCATTCTTCCTCGTATTATAGTTGTCTACAACAAATCAAGTATGGACACAGTATTTAGAAGAACTTTATTTATAAAAAGAAAGAATATCATACTTTAGGACTCGTATTTACATTTGATGATTTTATTATAACATTACTGATATGAAAAAGCTTGCTATGTATGTCTTAAGAATAATGTAGACTACACTAGATTAATAGGCAACGATCCTACAATACTCCGTAGTCAAACTTGGGCTAGCTGGCCTAGTATATGGAGAGTAATCTTCAATACCTGGAGCTTCACTATCCCGAACCTAGCCGTACCAAACTGACTGTCAATAAGGTTGATTGCAAATTCATGATGAAATAATATATAATGAGAGTCTCATGATTAATGTAAATGTATCATATCAATAAGCAATGATCCTACAGTCGAATTCAGGCCTAAGAAGAATAGCCCTGGAAACCTAGAACTCATTTTCCCGGAGAACTTAGCCGTAGCAAACTGACTGTCAATAAGGTAGAGGTGCAGTAAATGATTGAAAAACATATAATAAAAGTCTCTTAAGCAATATAGACTCATCTAATTGATAAGCAAAGATCCTACAGTCAAATTTAGGCCTAGGAAGAGTAGCCCTGGAAACCTAGATCTCATTTTCCCTTTGAGAACCTAGGTCTATAGCTGTAGCAAACTGACTGTCAATAAGGTTGAGGCCCAATAAAAGATTAAAAAACATATACAATAAAAGTATATTGAGCGATATAGACTCATCTAATTGATGAGTAAAGACCTCACAGTAACCTACAGTCGAATTTAGGCCTAGAAAGAGTAGCCCTAGAAACCTAGAGCTCATTTTCCCTATGAGAACCCACTTTACCAAACTGACTGTCAATAAGGTTGAGGGCCAAATACAAGATTAAAAAGTCGACCACGAAGCTCGTAAAATTAATGTAATATCAACCGATAAATAACCAAAGATACTGCTATATCCTAGAATCATATTCGACCCTAGAAACCCATAAATAGCAAAGCCTGAGGCCTAGGCAGCTACAGGCCCTAGACAGAGACGATGCCTAGTAATGGCGAGATGGTTTACGGCATTTTAAACTTCTTAATTAGGCATATTATGGTACTTAAATGTTGAAATAAATGGGCAATATAGATTAGTTACTGTTTATAGTATCACTTCATGTTAATTTTAGATCACATACACGTCGAATTATCGTTTTAATGATGATTTACTAAGACAATGCGCAAACTGGCTGTCAGCAGAACCTAGGCTGCGTACATCTGCTGACAGTTGGACTGTCATAAGCATGAAGTGCTACAGGAAGTTGGTTTGTCAGTAGCACCGTTGGCTTCTTACAGCTCAGCTGTCAGCAGACTCGGCCATATTTTATACGTCCAATTCGTGTTGACAAGTTGTTGTACATTTATTTTAATGTGGATTATTCATGAAGGCTATACTTATGTCTATAAGTGACTGAAAAATTCAATACATTTCGTTCTCCGCTTTTTGACAATGTATCATTCCCAAGTCTTGGGTAGACATTGACGGGGGTTTGTCCGTACGACTGAGTCAAGATACTGCTAGCACACTGTTTGCAGGTGTGGTTTACTACATCTTAGGAGTGGAGGACACGACGGGGCCAGCGCCGACTATGTGCCCAAGTCATGGGTAGACATTGACGGGGCTTGTCCGTACGACTGAGTCAAGAGACTGCTAGCACACTGTTTGCAGGTGTGGTTTACTACATCTTAGGAGTGGAGGACACGACGGGGCCAGCGCCGACTACGTGCTCAAGTCTTGGGTAGACATTGACGGGGGTTTGTCTGGTACCCGCCTTGAACCAGAATTGCCAGGCCAGAGATAAATTATTGGAACCTACGAAGATTTCTTGATTTCTTACAAAATAATAAGACTCTTCTCAACTGCAGGTACGGAAGCTAGATAATGGCGCGATGCTTGTATATCAAACTTGAGCTTTCTTGAGGTATCATTCAACAGAACAGGTCATATTATTAAATTATATTATAAATATTACATATATATATATATATATTTATATATAAATATATATATATATATATATATATATATATATATATATATATATATATATATATATATATATATGTGTGTGTTAATTCAACTTCTTGGATACGAATCAATCTCGAGATGTGTGGGATAATTTAGCGATGTCGTAAAAGATACACGACTCGACCAGGAATCGAACCCGGGACCTCCAGATTGCCGGTCCACTGCTCTCCCACTGAGCTACCGAGATATTACTTTCATGTCATGGCTATATATATATATATATATATATATTATATATTATGTATTAATTTATATTATAATTTTATTTATTCTCATATTTACCATCATATATATTATATATCATTTCATATTTCATTATTCCATTCTGATTATTATTAATAAACAAAATACGTACTGACGAGTTCTTGCCATTCATAATAATTTGTAGAATTATAAATAGAATTATAGTCAATGATTTCATTAGAATTGAAATGCAATTACTTCGATTAAGCATTACTTTCTGAAGGAACAATCTTACATTCGTACACTCCATTACACCGGCTTTCATTTACTCAAGCCCATCATGTTATGAAAATTCTACACGAACATTTGATAACTGTTCAATTCAATGTATGTGATGGTTACAGTTCAGTTCCGAGTTCAGCTTGCGGGCATACGTTTTGGAATCTCTATTGGTCTTATTAGTGAAGTATAGTGACAGCTGGGTTCAATGATTTTCCCAGTATTCGCACAACAATTGTTAGGCTACGAGAAATGAAATTATCCCCGGCCAAATACTTCAACTGTTTTCAATTTGAAACGATTTAATTTCGTTAATTTCAATTCATCATGCGATATCAATATATTCATCAATACGCCTGTATTATGTATTTATGTGTTCATCAAAATGTGAAATCATGGTATGTTTTTGAAACGTCAAGACTATTCGGGTGAATAAGATAAGACAATGTCGTGTCGGAGGAATGAAATGAGTTTTCAGGTTTCAGAGATAGTATTGATTAGTAGTGCCGAGGGCGGAGAGCAGGAGCGAGTGACGATGACGACAGGAAGAGACCCGTGTTCAGGGAGACCGCACCTCCTGCGTCGTCACCAATACAGCCGCCACGCAGTCTCCCTGTGTTCGGCTCGCCTCCGAGGGGCGAAGTAGTTCACCGACGCCGACTACGCTGGCTCCTGTTGGTGACAACGGTCAACCTGACGAGCCATTATCATAAACGAGAGTGAGTGAATATTATTAGTCTTAATTAGTGAATTAGTAATGGTATTAACTTCACACATTTAATCGTTCCTTTTGTTTTCAGCTTTTGCAGAACGATTGTTGGTCCTACTTGAGTCGGTGCATTTTGACATTCAAAGTGGCAAGAAAGTAATGGCCAACATCACAACGATGCTGGCGGCCACGCAGACCGCTGTGCTACAGCTTCAGCCACAGCAGGGCGTGCAGCCTGGAGCCACGGGGGATTCTCAATTCCCAATCGTCGAGATCGGTGAGCACATGTCCGAGTCGGCTAGCTCGTTATCTAAAATGCAACTACTGAGAAAAGACAGATCGCCTTGGGAGGAAAAACAGAAGCGAATGGCACTTGCATGGCATTACAAATCACCTGCATTGTATGTAGATCTTCGCGAAGTGCATGGCATAAAACTACCCGCGAAGTCAACGATAGAAACGTGGGTTAATGCACTGAACTTGCAGTCTGGCCTTTGCGAAGATCTGTTTGAAAAGTTCATAGTCAAAATGAGTGGAATGTCGAAGTGCGAACGCCAGTGCGTGTTGGTATTTGGCGAAATTTCAATTAAAAAAACCTTGGAGTACAATTCTAGAGTAGATAACGTGGAGGGTTTTCAGGACTTGGGAGGTAGTTTTGGTAGAACACCTGAACTTGGTACGCACATACTCGTTTTCATGGTGCGTGGGCTAATCTACAACTGGAAAATGCCTATTGCGTACTACGTTACCAATGGTTGTGTCAAGGGACATCGACAGAAAATTCTCGTCACCAATTGCCTTGAAAAACTCTTCGAATCTGGTGCAATTGTGCGAACATGCGTCTGCGACCAAGGCCCTAATAACCGAACAATGTTCAATTTATGGAAAATTAATGAGCGTAAGCGGTGGATATTTGTGAAAAACCATAAGGTTTACATGGCCTATGACGTCCCCCATCTCATAAAGAGTTTAAGAAACAATCTTCTCCATAAAGATTTCTTTGTTGCGGGTGAGCAGGTGTCATTCAGAGATGTTATTCGCGCATACGAACTGGATTCAAGTTCCAGTCTTGCAAGAGCGAATTGTAAGCTAACGCAGCAGCATATCTCACCCAACAACTTCGAGAAAATGAGTGTCAAACTGGCTGTCCAAGTATTTTCACATTCTGTGTACGCTGTGATAAGTACAGCATCGGATTTGGGCCAGATTCAATCACCGACAGCTAAGGCTACAGCAGAGTTCATAAAAGATGTGAACAATGTATTCGATGCATTGAACAGCAGAATTAAATCGGCTACAAATCCATATAATTGCGCTCTTCAGACAGGAAACCCAGTATCTCTGAATTGCTTAAAAGCAGCCCCGGCATGGATTGATACGTGGATAGTCCAGAAAACTGATCGCACAAAGCATGCCCACCTTATTCCACCGTGTTTTACTGGCTTAAAACTAACAATTCAATCAACGCTAGATTTGTTCGAAGACTCGAAAGCAGAGGGATATAAATATCTGCTTACATCACGCCTCAATCAAGATCCGTTGGAAAACATGTTTGCCGTTATTCGATCTCGCGGTGGAAATGACAGAAATCTCTCTGTTCAACGCTTTCGAAGAAGTTTGCAACACATACTGCTGATGAAACTGATGAAACCACCAAGTACGTCCAATTGTGAAGCAGACGATGATCTACAGCTCAATGTCATGCATCCATCTGTAGCTCCTCTTACCTCACCAGACTTGGAGAGTGATGAGGACGCCGACACACCTGGCCATGTGAAGGATCCATGGGGATTCAACAGTGAAGATGAAGAACTTCTACTGGATCTGGATGGTTATGAGGTAGCTGTAGAACCGGAAGTTGGGAAAGTCATCTCACAGTCGTCTGCGCCAACATTGGAATCAAGTGCGGTGAGATATTACCGTGGTCATATTTGTAAATGGGTTGTGAAAAAGTACTCATGTGCAAATTGTAAGGTACACTTGATTAAACCGAACCAGAATATCGAGTTTGGAGATAAAACGTTGATAAAGTTGAAGGCATACAAAAACAAGGCAAATGATGAGCTTGGTTCTCTGTGTTCTCCGACTGCTTTGATGCTAGATGTAACACATGTTGCGCTGGGCGTATTTGCACATTTGTGGCCTAAAATACAATATCAATCATACGTCCTAAACAACTTGATAGGTGCCATTCACAAGGCAATACGATTGAAACATCCCGCATGGTTTGAAGGAGGATGCGTCGATCATCGTGTATCAGCAATGAAGCACATGATTACTGTGAAAATGTACTACGAGCTGAAGTGGAATGAATGAATGCATGTTGGGTTCAGAGGCGCGTCGACACCGAGGTCATTTTGCGCCTGTACGCTGTAATGAACCGATGTAATGAACCGAATCGTGAAACCAACGATATGTTGGAAACGGCACAAGAGGTGAGTTATGGATTAAACATATCACAGAACGGTTAACAAATACGTGAATGGTCAAACACACGTTCCTCAAACACAGGACAGGTAAACAAACGTGTGTATGATGTAAAAGTCATACACACATTTCATGACCACAACATTGAACGACTGTGTGTATGATGTAAATCGTCAAACACACACTGATACACTTGTTAGCTGAACAAAATGACTGTATAAAAAACGTCATTTTGGTCGTTTGTTCAATGATGAAAGGAATATACTGACATACTGACTGACTATATTATTAAATAACAATTTTAGTATTGAGGCATGTATCAATTTATCCTTGTTGGAAAGCCGATAATGCAGGGCAAGTAGTTCATGGTTCAGCCGAGAAGCTACGCATTAGACGATAAGATTTGAAAGGGGAGGAGTTATTTGATCCGAGATTGTCGGTAAGCCAGTTCGCTTCACATCTCACGGTCGGTGCAGTAGTACGAGAGCATGTTTAGTACTACCATGTATGGACAGGTTCGTGCTGACCGGTCGCCTTTATTTTCGTAGACAAAACTTCGGCTCACTACCGCTCTACTAAGATTACAAACTCAATGGTTCCACACAAAACCACTCCCACTCTTACCCTTACTTGTTATAAAAAGGCAACACTGTCAAAGATTGAACGAAAGACATTAGAGTCAAAATAGTATAAAAGGTGAATGAAATTACAAGAACAAACATCAATGAGAAAAACCTAATATAATAAATCAGTTTGCAAATCTCGATAACCAAACCAAGCTGAAATAATTAAAAGACAAAACCTGAAACGGCGGTAAAAAGTAAAGCTAAGATCTGACAACAAGTAGAGATGCAATAAGATTATAGGGATGGGGAGGAAGCGAACTTTTGGCAACGTCATGTCTTTTGTGTGGATGAGTTCGTGACAAGAAGAAAGAAACAGGAATGGGGTAGGACCAGATACGCATGCAGGGTGGTCGAGGATTTGGGTCATCACAGGGTCAACATTAGTTTATAGGGGTATCTATTAATTGTTGCATCTTCTCACTCAGGGCCGAACTTCCGCTTCAAGCTTCGAAACAGAAATGGAACAGGTGATGAACGAACTTGATGTGTGGAAGACGAGGGATCCTGAGGCACAAATCGAAACAAGAACAGACTCCAATAACAAATTGAATATTTTATATTTTCACTCTGGTGAAATGGTTGCTACGCTCAAGAAGTTTCCTGAATTGCTGTTGATGGACGCTACTCACTGAGTCAATAATATTAGAGTGCCTGCAATCGTCTTCATGTGTTCAGACGGATAAGGCAGCGGGAGGATTGTTGGCTATTGCTTTGAGTGCCATGAGCAACAAGGAAGGAAGCCATCACAATTTCACCAATATTAATCGTGATGTACGCCAGAAGACGAGAACCGTTATAGTTGATGAAGACTAACGAAATCACCTCCATCGAGAAAACACGTCCAAATGACATCGTACATCTTTGTCGATTCATGTACAAAGAGTATTCCAATCTGAAACTATACATGAACCTAATGCCACTAGAGAACACGTGCGCACGATACTGAATACAATGCTGTACAGCGACAGATCTGGAACATATGAAGCACTATCGAGATCTTGTTCTCATGGGGCCGCTTATGATAAGAAAGATGGCGTGGAGACCCCACTCCCCACATTGTCAGACACCACCAACCCTCAGAAATGAAATAAAAACTGATTCGCTCTCGAGAAACACGTCCGAACCCGACAAGATCTCTACACCGAATGCCTCGAAGAGCGTTGAGCCTACCCCGTTTAGATGTTACAAGATGCACAGGAGCAGTAACAACGTCGTGAAGCTGCAAGATTACATGCTGTACTACGTCACTGTGGTGTTCCCTTTCTTTCTCGTTACAGGGCCTTGTGCTTCCGTATTATTGTTTAGACTCATAGACACATTATAAGTCACCCGTGTTTTTCCCAAATAGACATCCGCTTTAGGGGACAACGCGCTAGTTGCTTCACTGGTAGTGCTTCAGAATAGGTTTCCATGTCGCATGCAGTCTCTGTGCGTCATCTCTCTCATTCAGAGTGTGGGGCCGTTTCTCAATGTCGATAGCCTCGCGTATTATGCGGGGGACATGATGTTGAACTGTGGATAGAGTCTTCTCGTTAGCAAAGTCGATCCAGTACGTGTCCCTCCTGCGTTGCATGTTGTGCTCTTGTTCTGTCTTACAGCCAACTCATGCTCCTTCACTCTGGCAGACAGTGTTGCTATATTTAAAAACAAGAAATTCCCTACCACACAACTGAAAAGTCCGTAGGTTACTTAAGCAAAAATGTCGCTACTAATAACCCTACTCTCAAAAAGTCATCGAAAAACGTGCTTTTAGTAATGTATATTGTCAAAAAGCCACTAAAACTTGGCTAATTGATGGAAGTTTTTCAACATTCTTTAGATAATTGATGAATAAACACTTAAACACATAATGAATTAGCATGAAGATATTTATTTACTTGAACACATTATTTGAAAGTTACAACATAGAGGCGAAACATTACATTTTATTTATGGCGATATGACGATTATGTCAAAGTTTTTTCGACGAGGGCAGTTGGGGGGGTTCTAAAGGTCAGGGTGGAATTTTGTACTTATGTGTGCTGCTGGTGGATCCGCACAACGCCCGCCAGCGTAACGCCCGCTAATGGTACGTCATTGACTTCAAGGCAATGGTAATCGACAAGGCACATTTCCAAGAGTAACTTCTGTTTCATAACACGGCCGGTAATGTAGTATCAATATTTCATAATACTAGGAAAAGGTTGTAAGATGAGTTATAGTGCAGACGATAAAATAGCATTGCTTAGATTTGACGAATATTCGTAAATAACAGTAGCAAAACGTGATATTTTCGTCAAGGTGGGCCTAGTAAAAGTATCAAATTGCCTTGCTTCATGAAATAAATATTTAAAAAATCTGCGCCAGCGTAACGCCCGCTTTATTTTTTACCTGAAATATATCGTTGTACCACTCGGTTTGCGAGTATTTTTTCAGCTACCGGTTGTTTTCTATTAGCCAATCGCAGCTCGTCTAGGCTGTTCGCGCGGCAATACTTATCTTTTGTAGTATTGCTGATTTCAATGTTTTAGGTATCGGTGTTTTAGGTAGCTTTTCCGCCCGTGAATTTGGTCAAAACCTCGGTTTCGGGTCGGTATACCGGTCGACACCAACCTGACCTACCTAACCATAACCACGGAAGCCTCCCCAATAATAATTCTTACGACTAGTATAACTTCATATATTTTTTAGGTTTTCAGAAAATAGAGAAGGATAGTAGAACATTATCAAAAACATCATTTCATGAAAACAAAAAACCGGGATTCGAACTGGCGACCTTCGTAACCCAAAGCGAGCGTATTACGAAAGAGCCAACGCAACATTGAGAATGAAATGATTTATTAGCCGACATAAGCAAGAGTCCGGCCGTCCGGGATTGGTCGATTGGACCATTGGCACCCGGTTTCAGGTTGAGGGAAAGGAAATGGTACACGATGCATTGAAGTCGATAAAGTAGTACTTAAATACAGTGGCGCGGTAAGTATACTTAAATACGCAGGCGGGCGTTACGCCGATGCGCCACGATCAACTGTTTCGAGCTGTCAGTTTCGACTAGCGTGGCATAGGTTGGTGGCTCGGGTATCCGAATCCACGTATTAGATATCATCAACGACAGTAAGTTTCGAACGTACATTCCGCAGTTTCGGGTTACCTACGAGAAATGAAGCTTCCGATCGACAGTTTGTCCTATCCCACACACTTGGCGTACGGGTGGTTCAAGCCTTCAGCATTCTCTTATCAATACACAAGTATGAATAGCTATGCCACCAAGTAACAACAACTAGCAGCCATCAACTGTCATCACTCGCTAGCAAGCTAATCCATCCTTCAAGAGACCGGGCTTCGATTCCCGCCATGGTCGACCATCCTGACAGAGTTACATCGTTTTCATGATCAAGACTTGAGGTTAATTTGTCCAATATTATTGAATAATATAAGTTACTGGGTATCGTTGATTACAGAGTCCAATATCCGTGTTTGGTTCGGTTTGGTTTCATATACTGATGGGGATTTTCCACTCCGGCCCCTCATCGAAAGCGATGAACAACAGCGATACATTTAACAATACAATAACATTCAGAATCAATTAAAATGAAGCTTACAGATTAAATATGAAAACTATGTATCATGTGATTTGAAACCGATGATTTTGAATTATACGAACTGGCGATATTCGTTTTTGACATGTGGGTTTTCAACTTCATTTTCATACATTATAATGAAATTCGTGAAATACATTTTTTCATTCATTATTCATTTCTATGTCCATTTTATAATTTCCACAAATTTCCAAGTACAAATTGAACTGTAAAAGTGGCCGAGTGCTACGTCTCGTAAATGATGAAAGCAAATAAACGAATGCACAAAATCAACATATTACATGGGCACACATCATTTCGTCTGCACGAGGTTCATTCTTCAATCTCCATTCAAATGTCGCAACAGACATGGCCAACTTTCTCAGCTCCCCAAATTCAATTGCACAAATTGTCTCATTTCTCACAGGATAACTGACACGATGATTATCAGATGCTTTTGCCACCTGCTATTGCAGACCCGATCGAGCGTCTCCACCACCAATTAGCACGAACGGCTTGGTGTGTCGATACGCCAAATGAGATAGTAGCACATATCATCTGTTCTCTTCGTTTTTATCTTGACATATTTTCGCTAATAGATAATAACTTTGTTTGACTCGGCGGTAAATGATAGCGCACGTGATCTCGGGTGACCTTCACCTTTCAGTTGTATTGGCCAAATAGCGCTATTTGTCCACATAAGCAGGTCGAATAGCTTATTGGCAGTATTATGAGCACCCGGTTGGACTATTCGTACACATAAACTGACCGAATAGCTATTGGGTGCTTAGACCACCGAATAAATCCTTATGTGGTAGGATAACAGCTGATGTAAACAAGTTGGCGTCATTTTCAATCTGCAAGTTCCGTGTTTCCAACCTATACACATCCATAAAAACAGTGATCAGGTGCAATGATGAATAATATAATGCACAATAATTCATCGGATTCGGATGATAATGCCTCATGTACGTGGGTGCGAGAGAGCGAGAAGAGCCCAAGTTTTTCGAGAAAGAGTGGACCATTTCGGGAGATGGGACCATGATGAGTTTTTCATGAGGTTCCGTTTAACCAAGGACACAGTCCATAATGTGTTGCTCGCGATGGAGCCTACTCTCGAATTCGAGACGGACAGGTTAGTCTAGTAGGCGTACGGACGTAGTGATCTATAACGTAGGGCCTACTGGGCCTATAATCACAAGACCTAGGTCGTGTAGGGCCATCAACACTAGGCCTACAAACTCAATGCCTAGGTTTCAGGCCCATTTCCAGGCGTTTTCTGTCTGATTGAAAGGTCTAGGGTAGTAATGGCTTACTCTGTCTAGAGATTCAAGTATGTTATAATATTAGGCCTATAGGCCTAGTCAGTACCTAGTCAAATTTAAAGCCCCTGGCCTACATGAATACGTAGGCCTACCAATCAGTCTTGTACCGGTATGAAAGTTCTGTCAGACGTATTCTCTAGTAGCAAGTCTAAACGATATACATCCTTGTCAAAATGACCAAACCATTGATCTTGAACTTAGGCCTACACTTCATGAGTATCAGGTCACCGGGACAGGCAGCTCCGTGCTGACTTTATGTGGCCGGAAAGTGAAAATAGATTTGAGTGCACCACCATTTATCTAATGTCTCGTTTCATCTTGTCTGCAGAACCAGCTGACCGCCCCCAAGCGAACAACGAAAACGAAGCAGACCTCGTCGTTGATGGTGTGTAATTTATTGATAATTCAAATGAAATAACTCATTCACTCGATAATTGTTTGCATTTCATGTAAATTGCACATTTATCTAACGTCTCGTTTCATCTTGTCTGCAGAACCAGCTGACCGCCCCCAAGCGAACAAGGAAAACGAAGCAGACCTCGTCGTTGATGGTGTGTAATTTATTGATAATTCAAATGAAATAACTCATTCACTCGATGATTGTTTGCATTTCATATAAATTGCACATTTATCTAACGTCTCGTTTCATCTTATCTTAGAACCTCAGAGGTGCATTGTATGCTTGGGTGACGAGGCTGCAATTGACCACGTAGCAATACCATGTGGGCACATGCAGTTCTGTTCTGCATGTGCCCAGAGGCTGAAGGCGATACGGCCAGTCCGTTGTGCTTCGTGCAACGTCAACTGTAACTACATCAGGGTATTCCAGTAAGTGACTCATAAACATGCCACCATTCCAACAATTATATGGCAATCTTCAATCATGGATTCTCATTTCCCTGGTCGTAATTTAGGGCATCATTGGGTTTTCTTTCAAGTCAAACTTGGATGGATTGTTAATTACGTGCTTGAGACTAAGAAGATTCTGTTGTGAAATCGTATCAAAACGACCTCCAATTTTTGACAGATCAAACATTGTTAACATTTCCATACGCATGCAGTTGCTTGGGGGCGCAACTACGTCTGTTTCTGTAAACGAACAGCAGGAGCGACGAGATGCGCAGTCATATTGTTGCTGCATGCACGGCCACCCGAGTGACTTGCTAGATGTACTGTGGGTCCATTATGTTTCAGCATTGAAGATAGCATTTGTATTATGGGTGGTTAGTAGGGACCCATTGGTTGTTCATAAGAAGAGGCGGCGGAGAGTAACGCAAGTAGGCGGGGTTAAAATGAGACCAGACTGGAATGGGCGGGGCTTAGATGAGATGAGTTAGGAAAGAGATGAGTTAGGAAAGAGATAAGTTAGAAAAGAGATGAGATGGGAAAGAGATGAGTTAGGTAAGAGATGAGTTAGGTAAGAGATGAGTTAGGAAAGAGATGAGTTAGGAAAGAGATGAGTTGAAAAGGGATGAGTTGGGAAAGAGATGAGTTGGGAAAGAGATGAGTTGGGAAAGAGATGAGTTAGGAAAGGAGACCGTGGAGGAGACGGAAGCTGGACCCGTTATAGCCGAGGAGGAGACGGAAGCTCGACCCGTTATAGCCGAGGAGAAGACGAAAGCTGGACCCGTTATAGCCGAGGAGGAGACGGAAGCTCGACCCGTTATAGCCGAGGAGGAGACGGAAGCTCGACCCGTTATAGCCGAGGAGGAGACGGAAGCTCGACCCGTTATAGCCGAGGAGGAGACGGAAGCTCGACCCGTTATAGCCGAGGAGGCGACGGAAGCTCGACCTGTTAGGCCTGTTGCCGACGAGGAGGAGACGGAAGCTGGACCCGTTATAGCCGAGGAGGAGACGGAAGCTGGACCCGTTATAGCCGAGGAGGAGACGGAAGCTTGACCCGTTATAGCCGAGGAGGAGACGGAAGCTCGACCCGTTATAGCCGAGGAGGAGACGGAAGCTCGACCCGTTATAGCCGAGGAGGAGACGGAAGCTCGACCCGTTATAGCCGAGGAGGAGACGGAAGCTGGACCCGTTAGGCCTGTTGTCGACGAGGAGGAGACGGAAGCTGGACCCGTTATAGCCGAGGAGGAGACGGAAGCTGGACCCGTTATAGCCGAGGAGGAGACGGAAGCTCGACCCGTTATAGCCGAGGAGGAGACGGAAGCTCGACCTGTTAGGCCTGTTGCCGACGAGGAGGAGACGGAAGCTGGACCCGTTATAGCCGAGGAAGAGACGGAAGCTGGACCCGTTATAGCCGAGGAGGAGACGGAAGCTCGACCCGTTATAGCCGAGGAGGAGACGGAAGCTGGACCCGTTATAGCCGAGGAGGAGACGGAAGCTCGACCTCTTATAGCCGAGGAGGAGACGGAAGCTCGACCCCTTATAGTCGAGGAGGAGACGGAAGCTCGACCCGTTATGGCCGAGGAGGAGACGGAAGCTCGACCCGTTATAGCCGAGGAGGAGACGGAAACTCGACCCGTTATAGCCGAGGAGGAGACGGAAGCTGGACCCGTTATAGCCGAGGAGGAGACGGAAGCTCGACCTCTTATAGCCGAGGAGGAGACGGAAGCTCGACCCCTTATAGTCGAGGAGGAGACGGAAGCTCGACCCGTTATGGCCGAGGAGGAGACGGAAGCTCGACCCGTTATAGCCGAGGAGGAGACGGAAACTCGACCCGTTATAGCCGAGGAGGAGACGGAAGCTGGACCCGTTATAGCCGAGGAGGAGACGGAAACTCGACCCGTTATAGCTGAGGAGAAGACGGAAGCTGGACCCGTTATAGCCGGGAAGGAGACGGAAGCTCGACCTGTTGGGTCTGTTGCTGACGAGGAGGAGACGGAAGCTGGACCCGTTATAGCCTAGGAGGAGTCGGAAGCTGGACCCGTTATAGCCTAGGAGGAGTCGGAAGCTGGACACGTTAGGCCTGTATAGCCGAGGAGCAGACGGAAGCTCGACCTGTTGGGCCTGTTGCCGACGAGGAGGGGACGGAAGCTGGACCCGTTATAGCCGGGGAGGAGACGGAAGCTGGACCCGTTATAGCCGAGGAGGAGACGGAAGCTCGACCCGTTATAGCCGAGGAGGAGACGGAAACTCGACCCGTTATAGCCGAGGAGGAGACGGAAGCTGGACCCGTTATAGCCGGGAAGGAGACGGAAGCTCGACCTGTTGGGTCTTTTGCTGACGAGGAGGAGACGGAAGCTGGACCCGTTATAGCCTAGGAGGAGTCGGAAGCTGGACCCGTTATAGCCTAGGAGGAGTCGGAAGCTGAACCCGTTATAGCCGAGGAGGAGACGGAGGCTCGACCTGTTAGGCCTGTTGCCGACGAGGAGGAGACGGAAGCTGGACCCGTTATAGCCTAGGAGGAGACGGAAGCTGGACCCGTTATAGCCGAGGAGGAGACGAAAGCTCGACCTGTTGGGCCTGTTGCCGACGAGGAGGAGACGGAAGCTGGACCCGTTATAGCCGAGGAGGAGACGGGAGCTCGAACTGTTGGGCCTGTTGCCGACGAGGAGGAGACGGAAGCTCGACCCGTTATAGCCGAGGAGGAGACGGAAGTCATGCTGGGCGTGGGTTCGAGACCCGCACTAGACATGGGTTTATGTAAACGTGCTACCTATCATCACTTCATCGTTTAATAGTCACCTGCTCATTCGTACTCCCATATAACCTAGCTGTCGGTGGGGTCGTTGAGCAGCATTAAAATAATATATATGAAAATGATATGAAAATATTACAAAAATGATGAATTGATATATGCTATGAATGTGAGTATAAATGGATTCTTAAAAAGGCAATAGACTGCAATATTAACTGCTAAAATTCCAATCAAATTCATGAAATCTGAGTTTCGATTAAAATTCCTACGAAATTCAACAAAAATACTTGTCATAGTGTCCCTAGCGCACTTCAAAATACCAATCACAGTGATATTCCAAATATTATAGGGCAAACAAATACGTTTGTTTCAAATATGAAGAATATTCTCAAGTATGAAGATGTTGTTTCATAGATGTACCTATGACTGGACCCAAGCTGAATGGACTCAGACAGACGCTCGGATATTCCCAGGTATAATCTCTACCACGGACATACTGGCGGGTCGACACTCCCGGTCGTTTCGGTTACTTGATACAGGAGACGGTCGATCGGTCCGCCGTCTCTTGTGTTGTCGCTGCTTGTCCTTTGTTGGCTGTATAACACTCCTTGCTAGCTTTCAGACAGGATACGCGTAGAACCAGGGAAACGCCATAGTGGCACGTATCTCACTGAGACGGATGGTCGAGTGTACATACACTGAACCGCCAGTCAGGAGACCGGGGTTCGATTCCCAGCTTGGTCGACCATCCTGACAGGGGTTTTACGTGGTTCCCCTCTGTCGTTCAGGCCAATACTGGGATGGTTCCTTAACAACAGGCCACGACCGACTCCTTCCCACTATCCAAAAAAAAATGCCGCCCTCGGTAGCTCAGTCAGCTGAGGCATCGCTTCAGAAACTGAAGTCCCTGTTGGGCGTGGGTTCGAGTCCCGCATAAGGCATGGGTTTTTGTAAACGTCCTTTCACTCATCATCACTTCATAGTTTAATAATCACCTGCTCATTCGTACCCCGTATAACCTAGCTGTTGGTGGGGTCTTTAAGCAAACAATAATAATCATCATCAACCATCCCAAGTCACATGATAAAATACCCTCATCTTCTGGAGCAACCTAGGTGTGTAGTTTCAGATTTTACTCGATAGATGTCTCGATAGACGCATATCATGCGTTTGCCTAGTTCACACATAGAGAAGTAACCAGAGAGATGCATCTTAGGCAGCGAGCCGGCGACCGATGCTCGTACAGCACGAACCAGCCTCGGTGGCTCACGGCGGCCATGTTCGTCTTTTGTATAACCATAGAGAGGCGGCAGAGCCAAGTTTCAATGTGTTGATAACCACTCTGATGCAACGAAAGTACGAATTAAATGCATACTTACATAACGCGTATAATTTCTTTCCTGAATTCCCATTTTTCATTGTTAATTTTACTTCTAGCGCTTATTGTTGATGTTTATCAGGCAATTATATTGGTGAATTACTTGGTTTTTTCACCTCAGTTTTACCTCTCATAATATGAATCATCTCACATGCATTCGTTCTACTATATCATAGAGATGACTATATATAAACGGGAAATCCATCATATTATTATTATGACAAGAAGCGAACTCCACAAATTTGTCTGGACATTGGGAAGCATGATTTGGACGCAAAATAAACACGAGACACTCTTGCCCACGTATAGCTGTAGGCCTAGTAGTAGCAGTGTTAGTTGTGCAGAATTGTATGTATGGTAGGACAACAATTGAAATACTTTCACAAGATTAGAATCACAGAAGAATGATGATGGCCACTGGGAAGCAAAAGGAAATCAAAGGTAATAACTAATAATAATATACTGGTTTTTACATGGTAGATCCACAAGATAATTCATCATACAAATAATACTTTGGACCTATAGACCTAAATGATGGAAATTACTTGAATCACATTTATTTCCATGTTCTATAAATCACATTACCAAACCATGGAGATGACCAAACTAGGCCTAGACACTTTTTCACATTTTGTTTGTAGACAATAATTTACACTAGACCCTATAGTCACCCTACGTACAAAACATGATTAATACATGATTTGATGGAACAGACCTTTTTAAATCATTTCTACCATGTGAGCCTAGGTGACTTGAGAGTTTTACAGACATGTGTTTTCTTGAAATTGAATGCCAACTAAAAATAATCAATACCAACAATTAATAATAGCTCGTAACATAATAGGCATATTATAAAAAAACATTCACATGCATTGATGATTCAACAATGAGGTTGCTTTTTTTGGTTGCATGACCCTACAACTATGTACAAACAAACTATGTACTATGTGCTCTGATTAGGCAGCAGTACACCCTAAAGTTATAGGCCTATCGTCCAGGATTTTTCAACAGTGCATTAGAAGCAGTGTTAGGCCTAATGTAAACTTGTGGCTACCTACATACTGATAATTTCCATCAATAAACAGGAGTAGGCCTATACCAATTAAGACAGATATAATCCAATAATTTGAAATTAATGTAGTATATATACAGAGTAAGTAAGTAGCCTGTAGACTACAGATTTCTAATATTGTGATAATTTTTCCACAGATATGCTCTTAAAGACTAAAGAGGCATTTGAAGAAGTTATCAGCGAACATCTTGACATTACGTTTAATTTCGAATCAAGGACGGGTGTTCTTTTGTTGAAAGATTTTGAATTATGGGCTTCACTTATTCGTACATTTTTCCGCATAAAGAAACTTGATATTTACATATATTTACATATTTATTTATTCATTACAGATTGTTCATAAAACAGGTGGTAATGGTTACTATACCTAATGCAATTACAGTCAAACATACTCGATTTAAATATACTTCATTTTTTTCTTAGCTCTCTTCTTAAATCACCAATCTTCGTTATGTTCTTGATATCTTCTTCTAATTCATTCCATTCCCGCGTCGTTCTTTGTATAAACCCATATTTACCTACTTCTCTATCCACTTTTTCCACTTCCATTCTTACTCCTCCCCTTGTACTTCTTTGTAATCCCTTTCCAATTCTATTGCTTAATTCATCCCATCCTGTATATTCATTCTTGACTCTAACAAAATTGCACATTCTTTCTATTTGTCTTCGTTTCGCCAAATTTTCCCATCCCATTTCCTCAATCATTTTACTGGGTCTTTCTATAACTTTTTCAACCACATCCTTATCGTTCCTGATAATCTTCCAGCGCTTCTCTCTCCCCAATACCCTTCTTGCAGCAACCCTTTGGACGTTCTCCACAGCCTTTATTAGTCCAACTTCATGCGGATCCCAGACTGTACTAGCATACTCAAGCATTGGCCGAATCAGACTCATGTATGCCTTCTCTTTTATTTTCATCCCTGTCCCCTTCAACTGCCTCATAATAAAATTTAAGGATCGTATTCCCTTTTTTGAGATATTTCTAACATGTTCCCCCCACCCTAAGTTTTCATTTATGTAAAGTCCAAGATATTTATATGCTTCTACTTCCTCAAGTGTAGAATCTCCCATTTTATAAATCTTATTCACTTTTTTCTTGTTACTGCTGCTAGAGAAGTGCACCACTTTACATTTTCCAACATTTAGTCCCATTAAATTTATTTTAACCCATTTATTAATTCTGTCCAAATCTCCTTGTAACTGATTTTCCTCCCTCTCACTCCTAATGGTGCTATATACCACACAGTCATCAGCAAATAGACGAATTCTTGATTGAATTCCGATTTGAAGATCGTTTATAAATATATTGAATAGAAGGGGTCCAATTACACTTCCTTGTGGTACCCCAGAAGTAACTTTTACCATATCAGAAATTCATCACCTACTTTTACTTTTTGTGATCTACCTTTCAAGAAGGACTCCACCCATCTTGTTACTCCTCTCATGTTTTGTTATTTGTTTCAACTTTGAAATCAGAAGTTTATGAGGTACTTTGTCAAAAGCTTTTTCAAAATCCAAAAGACGGCAGATATTTTACCCCCCTTGTCCAAAGTATCAGACAGTTCCTGCGTGAATCCTTGCAGTTGGGTTACACATGAGTAACCCTTACGAAACCATGTTGTCCATCAAATATTCCACCATTATTATCAACAATTAATTTGATTTCTGTATCAATTAACCTTTCCATAATTTTGCATATTGAGGAGGTGAGGCTAACTGGTCTGTAATTACCCAAATTTGATTTTTCTCCCCCTTTATGTATTGGAGTGATCATTGCTTTTTTCCAGTCCTCGGGCACAGTTCCTGAATCTATTGAATTTTGAAAAATTAACATTAAATACGGTATTAACTCTTTTCCCGCCAACTTGATAAATTTGTTATTAATCCAATCGTGACCGGGAGCTTTATTTCTATTCAGTTTATCAATTATTCTCTGGATTGCTGTTTTCAGTGAATTTTATTTTATTTTTCCTCCACTCCCAATTGATGAATTTGATCATTCTCTACTTCGTTCTCCCCATTCAAAGTCTGTTTTTGAAAACTTCACCATAATAATTATTTAATGCGTATGCCTTTTCTTTATTCGATATGAACCCCACTCCATTTCTGTTAATAAGAGTTGGCATATCGTTTCTTCCTCTTTTAGTATTATTTATGTACTTGTACATATTATTCCAACTTTTATTCTGGTCCTGCTCATCAAACATACCCCGTAGAAACTTATCCTTTGCACTTTTCTTTTCTTTATTCAGATCTGATCTGAATTTCCTCCTCATTTCTATATCTCCCCTTTACCTTGTTCATATTATGAAACTTTCTTGCTTTCCTTTTCAATTTTCTAATTGATTTATTATAATAGATGGATCTGCACTTTCAGATATTAATTTATTGGGAACAAACTTCTCAATAGCGTTTAAACATATGTTTTTGAAAGTGTCCCATTTTTTGTCTATATCCCCCTTCTCCTCAATCCAGTAATTCCTCCAATAATTTAAATGTAACCTAATTTTGTTGGTATCCGCACTTTTTATAGAACCAGACTTTCTTCTGTACCTTTATTTCATCTTTACTCTATTTGCAATTAATTCTACTGTTGGAATATTATGGTCACTGATACCAACGTCCACGATAGTTCTTAACCACTTTTCCGGTGGTCTGACTAGGATAACGTCCAAAGGTTATTACTACCTGTCCTAGTTAATCTAGTACCCTCCGTAACCGTTTGCACAAATCCTTCACTCATTATTTCATAAACAAGTTCTTGCCTTCTATTCGTGCTACTTCCTACAGTCCCTTCTTCCCAATTTATTCCTGGTAAATTCAAGTCTCCAGCAACTATTACATTCCTTTTATTAGCACTTTCAACCACTCTTTCCCTAATCTTGACAAGAATATCATTATTAGAATTTGGTGGCCTATATCCCGCAATTATTATAAACATTTCTGTTCCGAACTTAATTTCTAATCCCATTAACTATACTGCTTCTTCTATCCACAAGATTCTCCCATTCAACTCATTTTTTTAATCCCAGCAATATACCACCCCCATGTCTATTTCTGTCTCTTCTGAATAAGCTGTAACCCCAACCTCTATCTCTTTATCGGGTAGCCATCGTCCAGCCAGGTTTCCACAAGTACGAAAATATCGGGATTATAGTGTCTACTACTGTTCTTAATTCGTCGAGTTATTGCATATACTTCTGCAATTAACTAATGTTATTTTTAATGTATTTTTTACTCCCATCTCAATATCCTTCTGTTTCGATTTGTCTCCCCTTTCCATATCATTTCCTAGGCCTACCTCTATTCTGCTACTTTCAATCGTATTTAGTCACAAGCTAGCTCTTCTTCTCATCTTCTCGGCGACTCTTCCCATCAGTTTACCCAGTTTCTCTGCTCCCCAATCTATTTAAATGTACCCCGTCAGCCTTCAAATGTTCTTCATGTACCCAACAGTTAGACTCACTGTACACCACTCGTTTCTCTGATGCACAATCGCCTCAGTAGCAGCGTTGACTCTATCAATAAGCTCTCTATTTTCATCTTTTCTGTATATAATACCACTAACTGCAACTCGACTTTCTCCGAACTTCTTTTTCGCAGCTTCAATCAATTCCTTCATTCCTTTGTTCATTATATCTGTCCATCCTCTCTTTGTCTCATCTCTTTCAAATCATTTCCTCCTACGATCAGAATAACTCCTTTACCATCGACTTGCCTTTTCTTCATTTCATCCACCACTCTCCTCATTCTGAATACACCAATTCCTGGTCTCACATCCACCTCTACACTGGATCCCGTGCCAACGCTTGTTCCACGAACAATCGAGCTTCCCAGCAGTACAATACTCTTTTTGGTTATTTAACGAATATTTGATGAATTCTGGGCTAGATTTCACGCATTCCGAATTGATCGCGAAAGCATCCATCAATTTGAACACATTGTGGGATCCATAATGGTAAGTAGACAAACAAACAGTTGGCTTCAGAATCTTTAATTAAAATTCTTTTTTTTCAAACATAAGTAAAACAGATCTGTATTTATATAATCTGTTTAATTATCAATCAGGAGAAATATATTGTGTATTACGATTATTCATGAACGTGATGTTAACGATAATCAACATATATTTACAGCGTGGCAACCCTAAATATATAAAACATTAAAACAATGATATTATTTACAGAAATCAACTAGCAGCAAACATCAGGATAGAAGTGTACAGTATAATATGCAGTGCATATTAAGAAAAATGATGGAGAAGATAGTCATAGTAGTCCAGAAAAGCAATCTAACAGCAGCTCCGACAAAATCACATCCCGCTCACTGCCACTTTCTTGGATATTGCTAAGACAGCTTAGCAAAAAATACGGGTACCAAAATTTCAGTAGTTTCTACATTGATAGAAATGACGTAGCAATAGGCCTCAATAATAACAAAATACGGCGGCGAGCTTGCCTGGGCAAAAACTCTTGAAGAGGAGGCTTGGTATATTGCTCATCAGAGTTTTACTGTTTCTTGAGCGGTTCTCCTATTGGGAAAATCAATTTTTGAAGGGGAAAAATATCACCATACACGGCCCCTACAACTCCTACAAACAGATGCGGATAATTAAAACTGAAGTTCCATCTGGCAAGGGAAAAAAAAAGTATCGAAGAAAAAGTTTTAAGGAAGCAGTTGTCTTCACGTGAATGGGCGGCTCCGAGCTTTCGTGCGGTACGTGAATGACACTCACAAAACTCGAGCACGAATTGCTCAAACCCTAAAGGCACTGAAGATAGGACGCAGACAATCCGCAACCAGTAAGAAGCCGCTGCGAACCAAAATAGCTAGTCTAACGTGAAAAAA
>OU015469.1:760776-779070 GCA_907164805.1 Brachyptera putata
GGGCCTATATGAATATTGTAACGAGAAACAAAATCAGGGGTTCAATGAGCACAGATTTCATCTCGATCTCAAATTTACAAATCAATGATTCGAAATTGACCCTTCTGACAATACCTCCACAACATGCTGTTTTATTTGCCAACACGTCTGAATTGAACACTCGAGGGAGTTCAAAACTTGCCATTTGTAATAATATTTCATACGTCGAGATAATTTCACATTTGATAAATGATCACACCATGTTGTTGATAATTTAAGATTTCCGTACACTAGGGAAACGCAATATAAGCATAGTTGGATGAGCGATAGGCATAATCATCTGTATGAGATGTAATGAAAGCTGTATATCTCCACCTCGAGATCCGAACAATCACGTTACAGCTCTCGTTTGCGTGAACATTGAAATAATTATCCCCTCGAAGTCCGACGATGATCAGTGCTCGAATCAAGGTCCACGCTGATTGGTAAACATATTTGTATTGTTGCAAGTTGCGCATGGGATGGGCGCTTCAGAGAATGCGTGACGTATTCAATGAGATCAATAGTGTTGTACAGCAGACTGATGGTGCTTCTCATGCGCACGCGTGGAGAGGAACCTCGGGTGTCGGTGAAATCTGTTAGTCAGTGTTAGGCTTTGAAGGCTTCCACTCGACCGAGACGGACCCTCACTCCAGACCTTGGCGCCATGGGTTCCCTCTGTAGTCTAGGCTAATGCCGGGATGGTTCCTACAATAAGTCGGCCATGACCGCTTCCTTCCCACTATCCTTCCCATTACCCAAGAAACCTTCATCTCATCATCCCATCATCTCTTTAATCATCCATCCGACGCCATAAGATCTGCGCTATCATAACAGTGCGTCATTGAACCTGATATAAATAAATAAATAAATGTTCAAACCACGTGGTTTAAAACTAACCCAAGGTATGTTGACGTAAAAAGAATATATTTTTCATTCCTGATTTTCATACTTCTAGCCCATCACTCAACTCATATACTGCTTTTATAGGTTCCAGTTCGGGTCTCTGCTTGAAATATCAGTGATAGCCAATCTATTTAATCAAATGAGCCATTTTGAAAAAAAAAACTCCGATTTTTTCACTTGAACATTAATTCATCGATGCACTCAAGCATACGAAGCATTTATTCAATATTAATTTTAATTCGTTTTCAGGTTTCCTGAAACTGCTCAATTTGTAGCATTTCCTACTGTAGAGAAACAGTTGAGGTGGATAAGGAGAACGGGCATTCCTCCAATGCCAGCTTCCCCAGATGGTACGCCAAGTATGGGTCAACAGTGACGGGGAGGCGGTTTTTCATAACAACTCTAGGAAATGCGGAGGCTCACATGACGACGATCTGGTCAGATGTAGAGTTCAACGCCTTAGTCCTGGAGGACGATATAGTATATATACATATCGACTGTACCTTCAAGGTATCGCCTCGCGGACTGGCACAGCAATTGTTCACGATGCACGTTTTGTATAAAGGCCATGTGAGTATGGTTTATGAAGTCAATATCTGTTTCAGTGTTTTACTCATTAATAAATGTTGATTTCTTTGAAATAGGGTCTATTATCTCTATTTAAGTACTTTCCGTTATTTACTTGATTAATAATATATTTGTTTTCAGTCGCATGCATTAGTCTACGCTCTAATGACGAGGAAGACTAAGCAAGCTTACATAGAGCTCTTGATCTATGTACGAGATATGATCTTCCCGTCATTAGAGGACAAATTAGTGACGATAATGACTGACTTCGAGGCTGCACTCCAAGGCGCAGTCTCGGAAGTCTTTCCAGATGCCGACACAATAGGTTGTTGGTCTCACTTCAGCCAAGCGGTTTGGAGGCGGCAGAAGAGACTCAACATGGGGCGCATAATAAAAAATGACCCCAATGCCAAAAAGGCCATCAAAATGGTCATGGCCTTGGCACTGGCCCCACCGGCCAGGATGGCAGAAGCGTTTCAAGCCGTGGATCGGTTCCTCACAAGGAAACGTCTGTCGGTAAATATTGCATTAGCGTAAATGGATAAATGTTATACAGATGAATTAGGAAATGATCCCATTATATATCCTTTTTTGTTGGGGAGGGGTGGGGGGGGGGGGGGGGGGACCGGGGGAGGACCTTTTTGGTACATTCCGAATAAAGTAAATATTGTAAAATGATATTTTCACCATTTTAACGAGGCACTTCAACAGAGTGAATACTTGTCTAATACGTGTTTAGAACGAGTTGAAAATGGTCTACAGACCACTCGACGCAGGCCACGAAGACTACTAGCCCAGGACAGTAGACTCGCAATTGCAGCGGAAGAACTGCGAGTGAATAGGTACACTATGTTGAGTTCCTTGAGACTTGCTCTCATGGCTCTGACACCATGGTGGACCTATTCCTGACAAACGACACTGACAGTGACCTTGACTCGGACGATGATGACACTGACAGTGACCTTGACTCAGACGATGATGACACTGATAGTCGTTCTTCCAGCGACACCAACAATGACAATCCCGACATCGCCGATCCCGACATTGACGATGATGACATCGCCGATCCCGACATTGACGATGATGACATCGCCGATCCAGACATTGACAATCCCGACATTGACAATCCCGACATCGCCGATCCCGACATTGACGATGATGACATCGCCGATCCAGACATTGACAATCCCGACATTGACAATCCCGACATCGCCGATCCCGACATTGACGATGATGACATCGCCGATCCAGACATTGACAATCCCGACATCGCCGATCCAGACATTGACAATCCCGACATCGCCGATCCCGACATTGGCGATGCTGACATTGGAGTGAATGTCCTCCTCGACCACGAACATGATAATGGTAAGAAGAAGATTTTTTGTCTCAACATATTTTCTTCGTGTGTTGGAAGGGCAAAAAACATGGTTGGAAAATAAACCTAATACTTATAAACTAGGACACGCGTAATAAAAAACAAAGGAAAGCTCTTTATATAACAAAATACAAATGCAAATAGATCAAATCTCAACTTTTCTTCCATTTGTAAATATACTGTATTGAAGACTTATCAATTTTATCATGTGAATAACATAGGTCTTATAATAATAATAATTATAATAATAATAATAATAATTATAATAATTATAATAATAATAATAATAATAATGATGATAATAATGTAAGGCCTAGTTTGACTGTTTAATCTTTCAATTATCTACTTATGTCTATTAATTTACGTTCACAAAAAGGTCAACAAAGCCTGTAAATAGGCTTATCTGTGGTTTGGATATAGAACATTTTTGATACAGATCAACGACATGAGACAAACTCTTTCAATCGTTCCTATGTTGTCGAAAGCTCCAACCCATACTGTATAACTTTCAGCAACCCGTGAGCTGTAATAGCCTGTTCGCGGGTTATGCACACGAACGTGCGACTGACTAACAAGATGCCTTGTACCTGTGTGTGTGTAAACTATTAAGGTATTATATACTATATTAATAGGGGCCCAACATGGAAATTTGAACATTTTTAGAAATTAAAGAGAAATAATTAATAATTTGTCTTCATTTTTCATCTTTATAATTTCACTAGTGACACGAATGAGATTTTCTGATTTCAGACGCACCAGTAGGTCT
The DNA here is from genome assembly GCA_907164805.1 of Brachyptera putata. Classification (NCBI taxonomy): domain Eukaryota; kingdom Metazoa; phylum Arthropoda; class Insecta; order Plecoptera; family Taeniopterygidae; genus Brachyptera; species Brachyptera putata. The sequence continues at coordinate 764,412 of OU015469.1, forward strand.
ACGTCCTTTGCACGTAGACGTGCATTATCAAGCCCCGTATGACCCGGCAGTGGACGACCCTATCTATGAATTGAATTCGCCGGGGCAGCTGGCAGTGGACGGTACGTTCGCTCGTCTTCAAAGTATTAATATCACAATTCATTACATCATCTCCATCTCCAAATATCACCGACATTCAAATTATATTCATTGTGCATGTGTGAGTGAGCAATTAGCTTTTAATTCGCTCGTAAGGCTGTCATGTGAAAATTACATATGATTCTGTTCAAGGGTGGTTTGGTTTGGCTTGATTTTATTTCGGGTTCAAATTATTCATCAGTTAAATTAACATTTCTCAGACCAGATATTCTCGTCCTATTCTGTGATGTGTGCTTTTCTCCTATTCTGACAGTAGCAGTATTTCGGAAGACAAATTAGTTTTGATTAGCTGACATCATATATGATACTTCTCTATGCTGCACGAACATGCACGCCACCATCTTCCTCTCTAGTATCTGTATATAGTCTACGATCAGAGTTTCTTTCAATTTTCAGTGGCAATGCTGAATTTTCAACAGAACTACCAGTTGCCTCAGCCAGACTACGGTGAGAACGACGGTAAGACAACAACAATTTAATTCAATTCAACCTAATAAGCATGAGGCATAAGTTTCCGTGAATATAAACCCCACAAAATATAACCTAGCAGTTGATGAGTTTTTAATGGTAATTTAATTAATATAATTGGATGAGCGGAGCGAAGACTCAATTTCACCATACTTTTTTTTGCGCTATACAGGTCAAACGAAGAAAATTATTTTGATAAATTGAATTGAATTTGTGTGGTTTTACGGCGCTTCAACGACGGGGTTATTTGCGCCAATACTATGTTATGGTCTGTACAACTGAGTGGTAGATTTACTATTCTAAACATAATATCTGATTTCTACTATAAAATTCACTGAATTTATGCGATAATTTCCACTATAAAACTTACTAACGACATGAGATAACACAGTTAAAAGACAGGTACCGGTGTAAAAGGCCGGAACCTGCCAGATTTACATATACTACACTAAGAAATAACTATTAACCAATATCTACAATAAAACTTACTGATAATATAAAGCAGATTGGCTAAAAAACAGGCGCCGGTGTATTTGGCCGGAACCTGTCATATCACAGCTCGATAACAATAGCTAAATTAACTAATCTAATAACGATCTGATAAAATTTCAATAATACCAACAATAAAACTGTCTATTGCTAAGGAATAAAACTTCACGATCCATAAAACTCTAAAACTATATAACAACTTAGAACTAATCAACAAATATATCACAAGATCACTAGGAGTAGACTAAAGCTAAATCTCATCATATGAGTCTATTTCTCTCAAAAAGCGAATAAGACGATCCACCGCCTCCTGACTGTCCGCAAGGATGTCCTGAAGTTCCTGCGGCATGTCCAAGAGACGGCGTGTTGCTCTGTACATGGGGCACTCTATTAATATGTGTTTTACTGTTATAGGTTGGAAGCAGACATCGCAGGACGGAGGATCTTCTCTATTAAGCAGGAAGCCATGTGTAAGTCTACAGTGTCCGAGTCTGATCCTCGCCGTGACGACCTCCTCCCTACGCAAGCGTCGAGAGGAAGAGGACCACACCCGGACACTGGGTTTAATAGATCTTAATTTGTTATCTGTTACAGCGTCCCAAGATGTCTGCCATCGCATCTTGATTATTTGCTTGAGAAAGCTCTTGGCATCAGAAGCTGGGACCTTATTAAAATCTACGTGTCTCTTTGACGTAGCTCTTTTCGCCGCTTCATCAGCTCTCTCGTTGCCTGCAATGCCAGCGTGCCCAGGAATCCAGCATAGGGCCACCTGAGTGCCCCGGGCTTCTAATTCGGCGAGTATGGTTTGTACTTGTTGAGATAGACTATCTAGAGGATGAAATCTCTCGAGAGCTTGTAAGGAGCTAAGAGAGTCTGAACATATTAAAAACCGATCTCTGTTGTCAGACTTGATAAAAAGCAGAGCTCGAAGAAGAGCATAGAGCTCTGCTGTGAAAACGCTCGATATGGGGTTGAGTTTAAAACATACACTCGTAAGGCCTACATTAAAAGAACATCCTACGTTGTTGTCAAGTTTAGACCCGTCAGTAAAAATAGTGGTAATTTCAGGATAAAATGACAATAGCCTCAAAAAGTTTTGTTGATAAACAACCGAAGGAGTGGTAGACTTTGGAAATTGCGTCAGCTGGAGTAAACAGGAAGGCTTGGCAACTATTCATGGAGCTTTTTCAGGCAATCCTACCTCTAATATGTCTGGCATTTCTACCCCTATGTCTGCAAGAAGTTCACGAGCTCTTATTCCGAGTGGTCTTGTTGCTCGGCTTCTGTTATTATATGTAGCACTATAGGCCGGGTGAAACACAGTCCTATAGGCCGGATTGTCAGGCGTGCTACTAAGTTTGCATAAGAAGCTGCATATGAGGTAATTCCGTCTGTATTCAAGGGAGGGCTCACCGGACTCACTATATATACTGACAATGGGGCTTGTACGGAAGGCTCCTAGTGAGAGTCGTATGCCAGTGTTGTGGACAGGGTCGATGGTTTTAATATAGGAGGGTCTAGCAGACGAATATACAATACTCCCGTAATCTAGACGAGAACGAATAAGGGCCCTGTACAATCTCAACATCACAACTCTATCGGCACCCCACGCTGTACCACTAAGGATTTTCAATATATTGAGAGAGCTCGTGCATTTGACCTTGAGTAGTGACAGATGGGATTTCCAATTTAGCTTTTCATCTAAAATGAGACCAAGAAACTTGACGTTGTTAGAAACGAGAATATTTGACCCTTCCATGGTGAGAGTTGGAGGAGCATGAAAACCTCGAAGTCTGTTAAAATTGACGCATGTGGTTTTAGTGGCAGAGAATCTGAACCCTGTTTGATTAGCCCAACGTATAAGACGGTTTATACTTAATTGTATCTGCCTTTCGGCTATGCTTAATCTTGGGGATCGGAAAAATATCGCCAAGTCGTCAACGAAGAGAGAATAGCTGACGGGCCTCTGGACACATTGCGCAATCCCGTTGATTGCTATTAGGAAAAGTGTGCAACTCAGAACGGAGCCTTGCGGTACTCCGTTCTCGAGGACATATGGGATGGACTCGTACGAGCCTACTCTGACTCGGAAGTTTCTGTCATTTAAAAAGTTGTTGACGAATATCGGCAGATGTCCTTTGAAACCCCATTCATGTAATTGACGTAAAATACCATACCTCCATGTCGTATCATAGGCCTTTTCTAAATCAAAAAATACGGCCAGAAGTTGTTGCTTGGATAGAAATGAATCTTGAATTAAGCCCTCCAGATAAACAAGGTGGCCAAGAGTCGATCGACTGCGGCGGAATCCTGATTGGCCCGCTGCGATTAGATTCATCTTCTCAAGCATCCATACTAAGCGTTTGTTGACCATTCTTTCTAAGATTTTGCACAAACAACTTGTGAGTGAAATTGGCCTATAATTAATTGCATGCTTTTTGTCTTTACCAGGTTTAGGTATGGCTATAAGAGTAGCTGATTGCCATGAGATAGGAAACTCTTGCTCTGTCCATATACGGTTATAGAGAAGTAATATGTGCTTTAGTGCTGATTCAGGTAGTTGCTTGAGCATTTGATTGTGTATGAAGTCTGGCCCGGGAGCGGTGTCTCGAGACCCCGCTATTGAAGATTCAAGTTCCCAGAGCGAGAATGGAAGATTGTAAGTTTCTCCAGCGGAGGTACCAAAATTCAGCGTCCTCGCTTCATCTCTATTTTTAATAAGTAGAAAAGTATCGGAATAATTGTCTGAGCTGGAAACTTGAGAAAAATGACGTCCAAGAGCGTTAGCAATGTCCTCTGTCGCAGTTCTGAGGATTCCATTCACCATGATACCAGGGATACCTGTGTTAACATGCTTTCCGGATATCTTTTTCACTTTATCCCATACTTTTGTTGTTTGGGTGTATCTATTGATTGAGGACACGTAATTCGTCCAAGAGCTCTTTCTGGCCTGTCTTATTGTGTAGCGAGCTTTGGCACGAAGAATACGGAAAGCAGACAAATTTACTTAGGTGGGATACTTCTCAAAATAGTGTAATGCCTTGCGTCTTTTCTTGATGGCCTCCTTGCAGTCATTGTTCCACCACGGGGCAGAAGCAATGCAGGATTTCCCTGATGTTTTAGGTATAGACTCCTCTGCTGCTCTTATTATTACTCTTGTTATATAATCAGTGTGTTCCTTGATATCAGGAGGATCATTCTGCGAGAAGACAGCGAGCTCCCGGAAGTGTGCCCAATCAGCCTTGTTCATTTTCCACTTCCGGTGCTTCAACTCCCCTCCCGCAGGTAATGTAGGTTTTAATATCATGGGAAAGTGGTCACTGCTGCACAAATCAGAGTGGACACTCCAGTCATAATTCAATGCAACAGAGGGACTGCAAACGGTCAGATCAATAGCTGAGAAAGAGCCTGGGCCAGAACTGAAATGTGTCGGGTCACCGCTGTTTAAAATAACAATATTAAAATCCGTACAAATCTTTTCTAAAATCCTGCCTCTACTGTCGACCTGATCGCCACCCCATAAAATATTCTTAGCATTAAAATCTCCATAGACAATAAAAGGACGAGTAAGTTGGGATAAAAGATCGACTAGGACACGTTCTGTGACGACTTCCGACGGAGGTAAATAAACATTACACAGAGTTGTGCGTTGAGGTAGGTGAGTCTCCACCACCACCGCCTGCAGTGGGGTACGGACAGGAACCTCCTCAGCGTATAGGTCGTTGCGGACAGCGATTGCAACGCCTCCACAAGCTCTATCCCTCGTATCATTGTCCTTACGATAAAATGTATAATTCCTTAGATTCGGAGTATCGGTTATTTTAAAACGCGTCTCCTGTAAACAGAGAACCGCTGGATTAAAATCTGCAGTTAAAAGTCGAATCTCTTCTCGATGTGCATTAAAACCATTACAGTTCCATTGGATAGAAGCCATTTATTAAAATTCATAAGACTAATGAAAACCTATGGAAACTATTTGGAATGGTCAAGAAGAGATAAAAGTTTAAAATATCACAGGACTATATCACAGATTGTTCGACTAGATCTTAATTCTACCCTTTTTTGCGCCACCCGGGTTGGAATCCGGGTTGGTGTCAACTTCCATGTTGGTGTTTGGGCCATTTTTCTTTACCTTTGCCGATCTCAGGTCCGGCAAGACAGCGGTTTCAGGACTGTTCATGACAGCGCACTTGACCTCTTTGTTTTGGAGTGTTTTTAACTCGGATTCCATTTTTTTGTTTTTCATTCTCAAATTGTCATTTTCTTTACGAAGTTTTTTCATTTCCTTAGTTTGTTCCTCTATTCTCACTGTCTGCTCGTCAATTTTCTTGGTCTGTTCCTCAAGTTTGGATCGCATTTCTGTTTGACCTGATAACAATTGCTCCATCATCTTCATAACATTTTTCAATTCCGAGTGGTCTGATGTTGCTCGAACTGTGGTTGGTTCAGCAGAAGTTAATATTTTGGCATAAGTGGGCTGATTGGTTGCACTGCGTGGAAAGAGTTGCTGATATTTGGTCCGAGCTTCCTGGGGTGAGATTTTATCTTTTGTTTGAATTTCAATGATTTTCTTCTCTCTTCGCCAGGACGGACATTCGCGTGACCAGGACGGATGGTTCCCCTTGCAGTTCACGCAGAACGCTTCCTCGTCACATGGCTTGTCTATGTGTTTGTCTGAGGACCCACATCGATCACACGCCTGCCGTCTATCACACCTGAGGTGAGTATGACCAAGGTACTGACATTTCAGGCATCGGAATGGATTGGGTATATGAAGTTTGACGGGGATGCGAAGAAAACCGGCGTAGATGAATTCTGGGAGAACAGTGGTATTGAACGTCAAGAAGAGCAAAGGTGATGGAGCGAGTGTTCCATTTCTTCGTTGGTTAATTCTTTTAACTTCTATTACATTTTGATTTTTCAATTCCTGTAGAAGTTCCTCTTCAGATGTATTCAGTAGGTCCCTACTGTAAACTACACCTTTAGAAGAGTTCAAGGTACGATGCGGCTTCACAGAAATGGGAAATGTTCCTAATAGTTGCAAAGATAGTAGTCCAGTTGCTTGATCTGTTGAGGCGGATTCTAACAACAGAGATCCGTCTCTCAAACGTTTCAGGTTTTTAATCCGGCCAATGTACTGGTCAATAAAACGTTGTATTTTGAAGGGTGAAACATCATTAAAAGTTTTGCCTTCTTCTGTTCTTGTAATGAGAAAGAATGTCGGTAGAGTTGGCGTAGCGCTAGGAATTATTTTATCGAAAAGAGATGGAATATCATTATAAACATTGTTTTGAGGAGGGGGGTTGGTATTGGGGGGGAGGTTGTTATGGGGAGGGGGGTCGTTTGGGGGAGGGGGGTTTTGTTTGTTTGATGTTTGATCCATGTTTGGTCCCACGAGTAGCTAGGGAAGTAAATGTCCGCTCCCACAGAGCCCCGCTTGTGGGAGTAAGGCTAGAGTAAAACTGGAGTTCGCCATGTGTCCAGAGTTTATCGTTAAGAACTACTATATCCCGTAGCCATCCAGCCCCTCAGCACGATGAATTACACCTTGGGCTTGGGTTCATATCCTTGTTCACGGCGAGATCGTCAATATAGTCGTGGGTGTGAGTGATCAACGGGAGTCGGCACGAAGATAAGAATGAAGGTAAGTCAAGGAAAGAGAGAACACAGAGTAGTAAAGTTTATGGAAGTGGGTGATAATGATGAATGATTGCACGAGAACTCCCTATGACCACTCTGGTCACCGAGATGGGCACCCACTCGACCGACGGTCCGAACTTGGTCTGGACCCTCACTCCAGACCTTATCGCCATGGGTGACCCTGCTGGGAGCAAATAAATTGCTCCCAACGATAACTCTGGAGATCACGGGGCCACGCAAGCCCCCACACCACGTCAAGGTGTCCGGATCCTTTGAGGGGGAATTCAAAAGCGTTTACTTTTTCCAATGAATAAGAAAAATGCAGCATATCACATACTGATGGCTTTGATTGTAACTCTTTTTCACATAGCTATTATACCATTGATACAAGTACGTTGTTGTAGCCTATAAGAAATATGTTTTGTATCAAATAAATTATGTAATGACTGTTATCTGAGAGTTTTATATTTTATCGCTCAAATTATGAATATAAGAAGAAAATCGCCTCCGGCGGTTGGAACTACGGCGCTCGCCGAAGACCATGTTGTGGTTTGGGATTCACCCTCTCTCTAAGAGGCCCTTTTAAATTTTGTTGCCGCCGAGGCCTTTTGGACCCAGTCCGACACAGTAAAACCTTATGTAGGCCTACCAACAGACATAAATCATTTGTACCACGTTCACGAAACACGTACTTCAACTTGTACATTCTTTGTTTTGTCATGTTACCGTCTTGGTACAAACAATACTGCAGTCTCTTTGTCTTCCGGAATCCGGTCTCATCTCTTCCGACTCTTCGTGACCTACGAATATATTAGTACGCACTTATTTACGAATGCGTTATTTATTGTTTTACGCATATATATTTTATAAAAGACGATTATTAGCTTCGCTCAGTTAAAAATAAGAACCCATAGGCATATCGTGTCCGGTGTGCATCAGTGTGCATCTTGGTTCATTCCGTTGGAACGCCAAAAGCTGCAGGCCGAAGGTAAGAAACTATTTGTTTAAAAATAGGCCTAGTATAATTTTTTTGTACGCCTAACTAGGCCTAGGCTTGACCTATATTTTGACCTTGGACCCAAAGTAAGAATATCCAACACTTTGTCAATTCAAGCTAGCTAGACCTAGCATTGATAAGCCCTAGGCCTAGCCTCATACTAGGCAGACCTGAGACACTACAATTTCAATGCCAGAGGCAACTAGGCCTAGGCCTGCCTACAAGTCCAAGGTACGCCTAGGCCCTAGGTCTAGGCGTAATTGATAATTGAAGAATTCTTCTCTTGTTTCAGACACGATGCAGAATGCAATTCTGAAACAGAAACGCTTGGAGCAGGAAGCCAATGCTGTTTTAACAACGGACGTGGAACGTGATGAAGAACCAGTGGTTTTACGTCGCCGAAAGCAGAAACGAGTTTCAGTTGACAGTGACGATGACGAAGGGCCTCCTGCGATTGTTAACTTGAGAGAAAGAACACTTGTTAGCAGCCTACACACAGGCATAACTACACGCCTCAGGGAGGGATGAACTTCTTCTCGACCAACCGTACAAGATTGATTGATTGGTGGCTTTTAAGGGCGCTCAACAGCTGGGTCATCAGCGCCCAAAAGAAATTCTGCAGAATATCAGTTCTGTAAAGGTAGTATGGATTCGATTAAATTCATCATTATAGGAGTAAACTAGAGGTGAGTCATGGTCAAAACACAGCACATAACACAAAACAATGGAATAAAAGTAAGCATCAAGTAAGTCAAACACACACTTCATGAACAAATGTGTGTATGATGTAAATGGTCATACACACTCCGATACCCTGATGCCTGGACCAAATGATTTTATTAAAAACGTCATTTTGGTCATTGCTAAGAAGGCTGAATCTCAGAAGAGATGTGTCGGGATAGCTATAAAATAAAATGAAATAAATGCCAAGTTTGCAATCATTCTCACAGAGACACAAACACACACACAATCATACTAATAAATACATGCATACATACACGAACATTCACACTACTGTTAAAACTAGAGAACGTGAGAACTTGATTAAATCAAGTGTAGTAGTTCCGAGTCGTGTATAAAGTTCAGGACACTGTCAATGCGTGTATTGTCGTCTGCTAAGATGTCACTTATATCACCGCTTATGTTATGGGTTTCTCTTTGAGCACTGTACTCAATACAGTCAGTGAGTATATGCGCGACGGTTAATGCTTCACCACAGGTAACGCATGCTGGAGGTTCTTCGCCTGCTAACAGGTGACCATGTGTTAGGCGACAGTGGCCTATTCGTAGCCTCGTGATGATCACCTCATCTCGACGGTTGTTTCTGATCGAGGATTTCCATGACATAACTGACGGTTTAACGCATCGAAGTTTGTTCCCTCTTATCGTGTCCCAGGACGCTATCCATGTCTGATGGACCAGTCTCTCGAGTTCTGCCTGAAGGTCGTTGACCGGAACTCGGTGGCTTGATATGAGTGCTAGTCTTGTGGCTTCTTTTGCATGGTGGTCGGCTAGTTCATTGCCTTGGATACCAGCATGGCCAGGTATCCAGCAGAAGTGTACGGTCTTTCCTTTTGTGTGTAAGCGAGAGATGCGAGTTTGTACTTCTTGTACGTAAGGATTAGTTGCATAGCATTCAGAACTAGCTTGAAGTGCACTGAGTGAGTCGCTGCATATAACGTACATACACTCTGCACTGGTCTCAATGTAGGCAAGTGCCTGGATAATGGCATACACCTCAGCCGAGTATACAGAGCATACAGCATCCAGTTTGAATGTGTAGCTCTGGTTGCCGATAACGTAGGCGCACCCCACTGCACCGTTTAGTTTGGAGCCGTCAGTGAAAATGAAAATGAAATTCTTATACAAGTGACGTATTTCTCTAAAGTGTTGACGATATACGAGCGGTGATGTGGTTGCCTTAGCGAGTCCGGAGAGTGTGAGTATTATGTCAGGGCGGTGCAATGTCCATGGCGCGACGGTGTTGTGGGCCAGTGACAAGACATTAGGCAGGTGGTAGCCTACAGACGACAACACTTCTTCGGCGCGTATGCCTGCCGGTCGAGTGGCCGATTGGCGTCCAATGTATATCTGTCTTAGGGGGTGGTCAAAGAATATGTGATACGTCGGATGGTTAGGAAGGCCTCTCAGCTTCGCGACGTAGCTAGCTAGCAGGTAGTCTCTACGGTTCTGGAGCGGGGGCTCACCTGCTTCGCTGTACAGACTCAGGACTGGACTCGTTCTGAAGGCACCTGTAGCTATTCTGATTCCTAGATTGTGAACTGGATCCAAAGACTGGATGTATGACGTACGTGCCGATCCATAGACAACGCAGCCAAAATCTAATTTTGATCGTACTAGTGATCTATAGAGACGAAGCATGGACGTCCGGTCAGCACCCCAAGACGTGCTGCTCAGGACTTTCAGGATGTTCAACGCTAGTATGCTCTTAGTCTTGAGATTTTTGATATGTGACCGCCAGTTCAGCTTCTCATCTAGCGTCAGACTAGGAAGCGAACCGTTTCACTGAAGGGTAATATATTTCCGCTAAGGGTAAGTACAGGGTGCGGGTGGCACTGACGCAGTCTACTAAAGTGTAAACAGTTAGTTTTTGTCGCCGAAAATTTAAAACCTCTAGAGTCTGCCCAGTCTTCTAGTCGATTAATTGTGAGCTGAAGTTGTCGTTCAGCAGTTCTAAGGTTCGCTGTTTTATAGAATATAGCGAGGTCGTCAACGTAGAGTGACGAGGTGATAGGTCGACGGACACATGAGGTTATACTATTGATTGCTATGGCAAAGAGGGTGCAACTCAGGACAGACCCTTGCGGTACGCCATTTTCCTGAACACGGACGGACGATATAGCACTACCTACTCGGACGTGAAATTTACGGTCGGTCATGAAATTTCTTATGAAATGTGGAAGATGTCCGCGTATTCCCCACTCGTGGATTGTTTCAAGGATGCCGTGTCGCCAAGCTGTGTCGTACGCCTTTTCCATGTCAAAGAAGACTCCAATTAGGTGCTGTTTCTGTAGGAATGCGTCTTGGATGTTGCTTTCGATTGTAACAAGATTGTCGATAACAGATCTGTTCCGCCGGAAACCAGACTGTTCTGGAGTAAGAAGGTCATGTTTTTCAAGGAACCATATAAGACGCTTATTTATCATCCGCTCAAAGAGTTTGCAGAGACAACTCGTTAAGGATATAGGTCGGTAGCTAGATGCAAGTGTTTTGTCTTTTCCTGGTTTCAGGATGGGAATGTTGATTGCATCGCGCCATTTGCGTGGGAATTCATCTTCAGACCAGATCAGGTTAAACAGCTTTAGAATTGTGCTTTGAGATTTCTCTGCAAGGTGTTTCAACATTTGATTATGTATTCTATCCATCCCAGGTGATGTGTCTCTCGCTTCGCGCAGGGCGGAATCAAACTCGTGACGACTAAACGGAATGTTGTAGGCTTCTTCGTTGTTGGATGCGAAGTTCAAGGGTCTTATTTCACGGCTGGTCTTGATGGTCCGGAATTTTGTAGAGTAGTTAGAAGAGAGAGAAACAGATGCAAAGTGGTCAGCGAAGCTTTCTGCAATATCTGACGCTCGACTCAACATTTGACCATCTCTTAGGATCCCGGAGATGGGTGGATGGCAGTTTTTCCCCATAATTTTCTTGACTTTATTCCAGACTTGGGATGAAGGTGTATGGGCTGTTATGGATGCCACGTATCTATTCCATGATGTTTTTCGTGCATAAACTATCGTTCTTCTCGCTTTTGCTCTGGCCTTCCTGAAGGATTCCAAGTTTGCAGATGTGGGACACCTTTTAAAAATTGATAGTGCTTTCCTTCTTGTGACGATCGCTCTTTTACACTCCTCATTCCACCAGGGTACAGGCATCCTGTGCGGTCTGGGGGAGGACTGCGGGATCGTTTTGTTGGCAGCATCGATAATCTTTTGGGAAATTTCTGCAAGCAACAGATCTGGGTCAGTACAGGTTTCACGGGTATTATCTAATCCAAGTTTGGTCAGTTTATTGAAATTTGTCCAGTCGGCACGTGACAGTATCCAGGCGGTTTGTCTGAAAGGCAGGCCATGGGAGGAGACAAGATTTACGAATATCGGGAAATGGTCACTGCCACAGAGATCGTTGTGGACAGTCCATTCTAGATCTAATGAAAGCGAGGGTGAGCACAGTGTAAGATCTATAGCTGAGAATGTGCCTGTGTAAGATGTAAAATGTGTCGGATGTCCGTTGTTCAAGATGACTAGGTTATTGGAGCTAACAAGATCTCCTATCACTCTGCCTTTGTTGTCAGTGTGGTGGCTACCCCACAGTGGGTTATGTGCATTCATATCTCCCACGATGATATAGGGTGTAGGCAGTTGAGCTACTAGTGCCAGGAGACTAGCATTAGACACGTTGACGTCGGGGGGCAGGTAGATGTTACACAGAGTAATTGGGTTAGGGTTCCGAATCCTAATAGCTACAGCTTTAATTGTTGTTGTCAGTGGAACAGATTCTGAGAGACAGCTGTCATGGACTATCGTCGACACACCTCCATGGGCTCGGTGACCGTCATGATCGTCGTTTCGATAAAAAGTGTAGTTCCGTAACGTTGGTTTGTCAGTTATTTTAAAATTAGTTTCTTGGAGAAGTAAAACTGTCGGTTGGTGGTTCGAGGTTAAAATTTTGATCTCTTCTGAGTGGGCACTATACCCCCTCAGGTTCCATTGGATCAAGAGAGCCATTTCTCTGCCGTCTATCAAGAGTAGCTGCCGTTACTCTTGGTTTCTGAATTGCGGCATGGTCCAAACGGGCGTCCTCGACTCCTGGGGGTGTACTGTCACTAACTTGGACTTTCTGTACCTTTGCAGATTTATGACAATCCAAGTTGTTGTAGGATGATGTTCTGGTCAGTGATTTCGTCCTGGTAAGTAAAACTGGTGCTGTAGAAGTCGATTGTACTGGTTTCTTCGGTCTCTTTGCAGCATCAAGTTCGTCTTTTATTTGTTTATTTTCTGCTTTCAGATCGGCGTTTTCTTTGCGTAATTCCTGGATTTGCTTCGTTTGTTCTGCTATTTGAATAGATTGCAGTTCCATCTGGGCCTTGTGGGCCTCCTGACCAGCTAAGATCTTCGCCATCATTTCCATCAGGGTGTTTAATTGTGATATTGGTGGATTCGTAGGTTGTGACGGTACTGGATTGGTGTGAGCAACAACATTGGAGTATGTGCCTTTCTCAAGGACTATATTTGGACATGTTTCATGGTACTTTCTCCTCGCATCTTGGAAAGACAGCTTTTCCTTAGTCTTGATCTCCATAATCTTTCTCTCTTTTTTCCATGCTGGGCAATCCCTTGACCATGATTGGTGTTTCCCTTGGCAATTGGAGCAACAAGCTTCCCTTGTGCAGGGTTCGTCCAAGTTATGAGCCGCAGCGCCACATCTTTCGCATATCGCGGGTTTGTTGCACATTTGATTGTGATGACCAAACTTCTGGCACTTCAGACATCGAAGAGGGTTTGGTACATGTACTCGTACAGGGATCCGAATGAAACCAATGAAGACGTATTCCGGTAGCGTTGCAGAGTCGAAGGTAAGTATATGGAGAGGCGACGGGGTAAGCACGTTGTCTCTGCGGGTGAGGATCTTCTTCACCTCGACTACCCGTTGTGAAGCAAGTTCTTGGCGTATTTCATCTTCGCTCATTTTAGTTAGATCAATGCTATAGATAACTCCTTTGCTGGTGTTCAGAGATCTGTGCGGGGTCACAGTTACAGGTATAGTCCCTAGAATTGTGAGTTTCAACAGGTCTTCGGCCTGTTTAGCGTCATCCGTTTCCAAGAGGAGATTACCATCTCTAAGCCTCCTGGTATTCTTGGGTGTACCAATGTATTCATCAATGAATCTTTTGATTTTAAAAGGGGAGACCTCGTTGAATGTTTTTCCAGGTTCAGATCGTGACACTATGAAGAATGTTGGCATTGATGGTTTCGCAACATCATCAATCGTGATTTTATTCGCAGTGAGTGGCAAGATATTATTATTAGTATCTCTGCTAGTATGTTGGGAGGGGGTAAGTATTTGATTGTCCATATGCACAATTTCAGTTTCATCTCCTGGAGCCCCACCCACCACGGAGCCCAACGAGGGGACGCTGAACTTCAGCGCCAGGGTTGTCCAGGAGATATAGAAGATGCAACACAGGCCGACATGAGTGGGGACACACCGGACTGGGACAGTCGGTGTGTACCATCATGACTCCTGTGTCCATAGTCTCATCCATGCTGCTGCTTTAATACATACGAGCAAGCCGATTGGCTAGGGGTGGATTAGTCCCTAGCCTCCCGTTTCAGATGAAGCAGAAGCCAAAGAAGTGTATCAGCTACTCTAGTTTAATATGCTATTTCGCCTCAACTGCCAGGATCGTCTTTTCCATCCTTACAGGTCACCACGCACGGCAAACACGCAGGTGGGCGTTTCGAGCGTACAGAGGGAGCCGGCAAGAAAAAAGAAAAGTAAATGAAGAAAGATTCGAAAGAAGATGAGAGGTAAGTATAGGAGTGAGAAGAAATAAACAAAAGCACAGTGCTCCCCCTGCATACTCTGGTCACCAGAAGGAACCCACTCGACCAACGGTCCGAACTTGGTCTGGACCCTCACCCCAGACCTTATCGCCATGGGTGACCCTGCTGGGAGCAAATAAATTGCTCCCGACGATAGCTCTGGAGATCACGGGGCCACGCAAGCCCCCACACCACGTCAAGGTGTCCGGATCCTTTGAGGGGGATTGATGTGTAGCATTGATGTGTATTTCAGACCAACATTGCATTTTGCGTATCTTTGACTGCCATTTGCACAATATCTGTGAAAATTTTAATATATTGGAAAGAAATATTTTCTCAAATTTGCCCCCTGTGTTATGCTTATCAG
>OU015469.1:779093-794136 GCA_907164805.1 Brachyptera putata
ATGTATTATAATTATAATGAATTTTTACAAATGTATAAAGACTGGCAATTTAAAGGGCATCACCCGATGAAAGTTAATAGCAGCTCGCTAAATGGTTCGGCCAAACATAAAGACAAAATTGATCCTAATTTTCTGTATTCAAAGATAAGATTTACGTGTAAACATTTTGGTAATCCTAGAATCAGAGGAAAAGACGTTCGGACCAAGCAATCCTACCTCCCAAAAGCATGCACAGTGCAAGTTCAAGAAGTCTATCTGAAACGGCAAGGTGCATACGTAGTTTAAAAGTTTTATGAAGTGCATAGTCACGATGTTTCAGCAAGTTTAAGAGCCAAGTATTCAGATAAACGTTTACTCGATGAATTCGAAGAACAAGAATTAAAAGAAATGATAAATTACAGAATAGGGACAAAAGATTCAAAGAGATTTGCTAGTGACCACTTTGGTAAAGAATTAACTTCAAAAGATATCCATAACGTTCGTCAGAGAGATAGGGAACTTAAAATGTCTGGTAGATCCCAACCAGCTATTTTAGTAGACAACTTGACATCATTTTTAAGGTTTTCCGAAGGTAATTCAGTTCACGTTGAGTATGATGACGAAAATATCATGCTATTTCTACTTATTCAAACGCGGTTCATGAGGGATATGGCTCTCAAATATTCCGACCTCATTTTACTCGATGGTACGTACCGTTTCAATGGAGAGGGTTATGTTCTCCACTGTATATTATGTCAGGATGGTAACACCAATGGTCGGCCATTGTGTTACATTTTCGTTAGGAATGAGACGGAAGAAATTATACAGAGAGCGTATGACAAGTTTCTAGAGCTCAATCCTGTTGTTATAGATAAGTGTAAAATTGCAATTATGGATAAAGATAAAGTTCAAATGAATGTTATAACAAAAACACTTCCCAATGCATCAATTCTCCTTTGTGGTTTTCATGTTATGAAAAATTTTAGAGACCGTATTATAAATGAGAAAGCTGTGCTTAGCGCTAATAAGGAGGCAACTCTAAAAGCTATGTCTAAATTATTATATTCTGAGTCAAACGATGATTATGAGACAAATTTGTTGACTTTCAAAGCTATTGCTCCTGCCGTATTGATTGAATATTTCACTGATAATTGGGAACCTTGTGTAGAAAAATGGTGTCATATCTATAGAAATGACATACCTTCTTTTGGAAACAATACAAATAACATAACTGAAAGTCATAATCAGAAGATAAAATTAATAGTAAAACGTCACTTTAGTTTAGTACAAGCCGTTCAAGGTCTCTTGGAACATTGTAAAGAATTAGAATCTGATTACTCAAATATAGCATTCAAAGAAATGAAAACTATGATAGATACTAGAAAACCAGATAGCATCCGTCTTTCAGTAAATAATACTTGCACATACAATGTGTCAAAATTAATCTTCAAACAGCTGGATTTGATGGACGAAATTGCATACAAATTTGATAACGAATTGAGAACTGTCACCGGAGGCAAGACTATGCATCTTGTCAATGAAGATAGTACAACTTGCACCTGTAAATTTCATCAGCAGAGAAACTTCCTTGTCGACACATATTTGTAGCTCGTTCTGCTCTAGGTTTAGACGTGTTTTCAGAAGAGCTAGTTCACGATCGATGGAAAAATACAACATTTGTAAGTTCTGAGGAGTTTGTCGGAGGTTCGGTAACTGTCAAATCAGGAATCGTGTTAAAAAAGCCGGCCTTGACCAAGCCTGCGTCAGAAAATGCCAAGTTTCAACTTGCAATGGTTCATTTACAACGAATAGCATCATTTTTAGCCACATGTGGAGTAACTGAATTTAATAAGGATATACGTCAAATAGATTGTTTCCTAGATAAATTACGTAGTGGCAATTTAGCAGACTTGGAATTTGATGATGATTTCCCACTTCATAACTCAGTCCATTCAATGAGTCCTGAACATGAAGAAGATTCTGAAGTTATTGATAATGATCTATTAGACTTAGAATGTGTAACGCCACTACCTTCTCTGCCGTTGAACACTAATAATACGGAGCTTGTTATTCCAAATGTAAGAACTGGTAATGAATTGTTCTCGTCTGAAAATAGCTCTATTGAAAACACATCAATACCTCTAGCTCACGGTGTAGAATATGAAACATTTCCACCCACTACCAACTCATTAGACAACACTTTAGCTCCACCTACAACTGACATTCAATTATCCTCAAATTTCTCATCAACTGATCCTTTAATCAAGCTAATAGACATCCGAGATAGGCTCAGAATACCCACTGTGATAGCGACCAAAGGTCGTCCCAAAGGAACAAAAGAGTATTTCAATATTTTCAAAAAAATAGTTGGTCCGAAACGTATTCCGAAAAAAGACACACTTTTAGTGGGACAACCTCAATTTGTTCGTATTACATCCGATCAAGCTGCCCAAACATCAATTGATAATTATTTTAAAGATAAGACTGAACCAAACCTTGCACAATCAATAACCCCTAAAAGTGAATCCATTTTAAAATTAAGAACTGTAGCTGACTGTCAGTCATTTGTTAACGAGACTAAATCTAAAACGCAATTGATGGCTTCTGAAAGTGAATCAATTCTAAAATTAAAAACTGTTCCTAATAATCAGACATTAATCGATACCACTGAACTTGAATCACGAGCATTAATCCCTAAAATAGAATCAAATTTAGAAGGAAAAACTGCAGCTGATAGTCGATCATTAATTATTGCTCCCGAACTTGAATTGCAGCCGATAACCCCCAATATGGAATCAATGTTAAGTTTAAAAACTGTACCCGATAGTAAATCATTCAGAATTAATAAAGCTAAACGTAAGTCAGATATTGATCATCCAATTGAAGAGGTAGTGTTCCTTAACGAATCCAGAACTAAGCAACGTCGTCAAGGAAATGTTAGCTTTAGATCTAAAACATTTTCAAATTCAGAAAAAACATACACATGGATACAACATTTAAAATTAAGGCTTGAGGATAAAGAAATTATAGTACAAGATCGTTGGCTCAATGATGACATCATGAGTGCAGCTCAGTCTTTAATAAAAGATCGCTTTCCACATATTCTTGGCTTTCAATGGGTACCATTAGGTGCAGGTGCTCACTTTGAAAAAATTACTTCTTCACCTATGATTCAAATATTACATTGTGGTAGCTACGCCCACTGGGTTACAATTAGCAATATCAATTGTCCAATTGGCACTATTGATGTGTTTGATTCAACTTCATCTTCAAGAGCATATATGCATGATACTCACTTTCAGATCGCCAATATTTTACAAAGCCCTTTAGAAAAAATAACAATAAGAAAATGTACACACCAGTATCAGTCGAATAGCAGTGCATGTGGTCTATTTGCTATTGTCAATGCAATTGCCCTGGCAACAAATACTACTATGTCTGGCTTCATACAAAAAGATATGAAACATCATTTAATTCGAATGCTAGAAAGTGGAATTGTTGAACCTTTCCCGTCACTTAAGCCAGCAGTCAGATCATATAGGGCTCCAAAAGTAGACACCACTCATGTAAATGTATATTGCAATCCTACTTGCCGATTACCACAATCCAGTGATGCCGACAATAATCACAGCATTTATAAGAAGACTCACGTGTCTATGGTAGCATGTGATCAGTGTGATCGTTGGTATCATTCCATATGCGAATTGAATGTACCAAAATTAGATGGGGCAATAATTACTGATGTGTATGTTTGTCGACTATGTACCGGCAACTCTTAACGTAAGCTAAAGAAAATTAAACTGAATTGATGTTGAGATATTGTCCATGAAACTTCAGTTGATATTTAATTGTGATATTATAATGTGAGATACAAGCCTATGCCTTCATACTTAATTTCTTTGCATAGTAATTGTGAGACTAATTTCTATTTCTTCTAGTCCTATTAAATATTATTGAGTTTAAGCTCACCTTCTTCTAATATTACTTTCATTTTATCATAATACCATGTGGCATGCCTTCTTTGCTGTCATTTTTATTGTGTTCATCGTTATTGTTGTTCCCTATCGTTTATTTGTTTCAAATCTTATACTATTTACTTTTTTACATAGGCGTGCGCACGGGGACGTTCGAGTAGGCCCAGGCCGCACCTAATGCGAGATGCATTAGACGCGGCACTGATTATTTGTATAAAGAAATACAAAAAATTAGAACTACCGGTATTCAAATCCTAACTGTCCACTGAATCTCGAAGAAAAGTTCAATAAGCTTATAGTTGTGAATACATCTTCCATGTCTTAACTTGGTGTGAGATGAGAATTCACGACAGTGAAGGAGACTGACCCGGATTGTAGAAATTGACGTATTATTGATGATTACACCACACCAGAGTTATACACGACGTCTTTTCCACAGAGTATTTCTGAATTACGAGTAAATAGTAATCATCAGTTTCAATGAAATCACAGTAGTCGTCGATGTGGCAGTCGATCTACTTCCCCAGCTCGGAAAGACTTTTAGCCAGTTAACATTTGATCTAAAAAAATATATCGTGGATTATAGTAGGCCTTGCATTGCTTGATACCGTCCATAAGGAACGAAACCGCAAGAAGGGCAGTAGGCCTTATGTTATAGGGTCTATACCCCAAATAATTTATTCTCATTGGGTGATGATGAATAATTCTTGATCTCATCAGTTGACCTCATAATGGTTCGTGAATTTTGAATAATTTCCAGAGTGTGAAGATTATTCTGAAGCTCGGTAAAATCACATTTAAAAAAACTAAGTTTTCACTGCGGGGCTAGGCCTGAGGGCCTTCCTCCCCCGACTTTAGCGCTACATTCATCCGGTTTTACCATTTACCATTCTCTTATACGTACTAGTATGCCTCCTCGAATATTCACCGCAAGCCCCGATACATATATATATATATAAATATATAATCGATTTGGGCCTAATTTTACCTTATGTTTTACCATCAAGTATACAGGTGTTACCCCTATATACTTATTGGTTTTACTCTGCGCACGCCTATGCCCTTTTACCATTTTATTTGACTTTGATTTATATTTTCAATTTTTACTCATATCCACATTTACAATCTTATTTCACTTATATTTGTTTCAAATATCACACTGTATTTACATTACACCTGGTTACTCTCTTACGCCTACTAACTGTAAATTTAATTTGTTATTATTATTCATATTTATTATAATTTATTGTTTAAAATCTAAATAAATAATCTCCTGAAGTATTAATAAATATAAGAATTGATATTCAAATATAAATATATGAATTGGGTAAAAGTGAAAGAGAGAACAGCAGCTTATCGAAGTTCACAAGTGGGTAGAGCCACCTATGGTGGTGTAGCAGTTGTTGATAGTTAACACAGAGATGAGATGTACACAGTAATTTTGACGTTTCGGCTGTTGCCTTTGTCACAGTAGAGTAGGTAAAGGCAACAGCCGAAACGTCAAAATTACTGTGTACATCTCATCTCTGTGTTAACTATCAACAACTGCTACACCACCATAGGTGACTCTACCCACTTGTGAACTTCGGTAAGCTGCTGTTCTCTCTTTCACTTTTATACAATTCATATATTAAGCCTCAGGCTATTTTCCTATACACACCATATTCAAATATAAGAGTTGAATACCGTAAGCAGGTCAGTATTATAAATGTGATATCTCTTTGTTTTATATCATTTTCAGTTATTGTGAATATTGTGTGACACATGAGAAATGACGCTGCGTCATCTGCTTCTGTGAGGTACCGGTACATGAGGCCCCTATTCATGAAAAATCTTGCAGGCTGAAGGAGGAGGCATTTATTCATTTTTACGTGGCAGGTTTCAACTTTGAAGTCTGTTATACTCGTCAAAGAGGTAAAACTATCAGGTATATTATAATAACAAACAAGACCGATAGTAAGTAATTAATTTAATGTAAAAATATTATTGTATGTGCGTATTATATTGCATCTTGTTAGGGCATGTATACTAGTTTGGACTTGGGATGTAGCGTGGTACTTTGAAACGTTGGTTGCAAAAATAACAATTTTCCCTCTTCTCTGTGATATTGGAAAGCAGACACATCCAATATTCACAAAAATGACTAGGTCATTACCAAATTTTGCTCTCACTTTTTGCGGCCTCCACGTGGCGAGAGTGGGCAACAGATTAGTCGAATATATGAGGACAGAAATACTGAATGAATGAATGAATGTTGGGTTTAGAGGCGCGTCGACACCGAGGTCATTTTGCGCCTGTACGATGTAATGAACCGATGTAATGAATACGATGTAATCAACCGAATCATGAAACCAACAATATGTTGTAAACGGCACAAGAGGTGAGTTAAGGACTCACATATCACAGAACGGTTAACAAATACGTGAATGACGTAAATGGTCAAACACAAACTCCATAAACACGAAACAAGTAAACAAACGCGTGTATGATGTAAAATGTCATACACACATTTCATGAGAACAACATTGAACGACTGTGTGTATGATGTAAATCGTCATACACACACTGATGCACTCGATAGCTGAACAAAATGATTGTATAAAAAACGTCATTTTGGTCGTTTGTCAATACTAAAAGGAATAAATCTCGAGAGGGATGTGTCGTACAGTTAGGATAATGTCAAGTTTGCATTTGTACTCACATACACACACACATTCATACTAATAAATTACATGCATACAAACAGGAACATTCACACAAGAGTTGCAACTAAAACTACAATCATCGTCAAGCCAAGTTATATCAAGTTCAAAGGTCCTGCTTTTCTTATGAACTCGAGGACACAGGATACGCTATCTGAGTCATCACCAAGGATCCGTGACAAGTCATCCGGCATACGCAGACTCCGGCGCAGACCCCGGAACTTGTCACAGTCGACCAAGAGGTGGTGAACTGTGAGTGGCTCAAGGCACTCCTCACACTCAGGCGGCTCTTCTCTCCTCAGGATGAATCCGTGCGTCAAAAGAGTATGTCCAATACGCAGGCGGGCAACAACAACCTCCTCTCTGCGGCCTCTTCTACAAGACGAGTGCCATGGTCTAACTGTTTTTTTAAGGACCTTCAACTTGTTGTTTGTTACAGCATTCCACGACACTTGCCACGCACTCCTCATTTCTCGTTTAAAAAGGTTCTTCAGGTCATTAATATGGAGACGGGAATCAAAGGTAGCTGCAAAAAGAGTAGCCTCCCTCGCCGCCTTGTCAGCTCGCTCATTGCCTGGGATTCCTGCATGCCCTGGCACCCAGCAGAAGACAACCTCGCATCGCTGAGCCGCAAGCTCAGCTAGGAGGGTCTGGATGTCCTGCACAAGATGGTCAGTTGGTGAGAAAACATCCAGGGCTTGCATGGAACTGAGCGAGTCTGTACAAATCAAGAACTTCTTTTGGTTGTGTTGCTTGATGTGTTTCAGAGCCTGGAGGATCGCAAACAGTTCAGAACTATAGACGCTACACAAGGAGTTGAGTTTGTATTTAAAACTAGTTGAACCTATAGTGAAGGCACAACCCACCGCATCGTCTGTCTTTGAACCGTCAGTAAATATGAAGACATGGTCAGAAAAAGAGGCGGCTAATAGATAAAAATATTGCCTGTAGACAGAGTCGGGTGTGCTTGCTTTAGCGTGCCTTGCCAGCTGGGTGAGGCAGACTGGTCGAGGCACGGTCCAAGGAGCTACCTTGCAGTATCCAGTCGCATACACAGCTGGGAGCTCGCTCAGTGGTCGCCCTAACAGCTCTTTAGCTCGGATAGCTAGTGGTCGTGTAGCTTTATCACGAGTGTTATAGATTCTTTCGTAGAAAGGTCGAAAGATCTTTCCGTACGTAGGATGTTTAGGCTTTCCACTGAAAGCAGATATGTAACTGAACGCAAGATACTGTCTTCTCAGTTCCAGAGGTGGTTCGCCAGCCTCACAGTACATGCTAATCACAGGACTTGTCCGGAAGGCTCCCAAAGCAAGCCTGATACCAGCATTGTGTACTGTATTTATGGTACTCAAATACGATGTTCTAGCGGAGGAGTAGACGATACAGCCGTAGTCCAGTTTTGAGCGTATCAGTGATCTGTACAAGTTCAGCATGACGGTCCGATCAGCACCCCACGTAGTGTGACTCAACACTCTCAATAAGTTCGAACTCTGTGTGCACTTTGTTTTCAGGGTCTGAAGGTGCAACTTCCAGTTGAGTTTTTGGTCAAGAGTCATCCCAAGAAACTTGACTGTCTCCGAAACTGTAATGGTCGCACCAGATAACATTAGTGAAGGTTGAGGGCTGATACCACGAATGCGATTGAAATCAATGCAGACTGTCTTGGTTGACGAAAACTTGAACCCAGTGCTGTCTCTCCAGCGTTCCAAGCGATCTATAGTAAGTTGGAGCTGGCGCTCTGCCGTACTCAACTTGGCGGACTTATAGAATATCGCGAGGTCGTCGACAAAGAGAGACCAATTCACAGGTCGCTTGATACATGTAGAGATACCATTGATAGCTATCAGGAAAAGTGTACAACTAAGGACAGAACCTTGTGGTACTCCGTTTTCCTGGAAGTATGGCGTGGAGAGATAACTATCAAGTCGGATTCTGAATCGACGATTTGACATGAAGTTCACAACGAATGAGGGAAGATGACCTCTAACGCCCCATTCGTGTAACGTCCTGAGGATACCGTATCTCCATGTGGTATCATATGCCTTCTCCAGATCGAAGAATACTGAAAGAAGGTGCTGCTTAGAAATAAAGGCATCCTGGATGAGAGACTCTAGAATAACTAGATGATCTAAGGTCGAACGATTTCGGCGGAAACCGGACTGTTCGACAGCTATAAGATTTCTAGTTTCCAGGATCCATACAAGTCTCTTGTTCACCATTCTTTCAAGTATCTTGCAGAGGCAACTTGTCAGTGATATCGGTCGATAACTGGATGCTAGCTTCCGATCCTTGCCAGGCTTCGGAATAGCTATAGTGATGGCTTCTAGCCAGGAGTCGGGAAAATCTTCAGTCAACCAGATTCTGTTGAAGAGTTTTAGTATGTACTCGACAGCTACGGAAGAGAGGTTCTTGAGCATGGTGTTATGAACTGCGTCTGGGCCAGGAGCAGTGTCGCTAGACTCCTTGATTGCGGACATCAGTTCCCACAGGTTAAAGGAGTTGTTATACACTTCACCTGTGGGCGCTCTAAAATCGAGACATTTCCTCTTTTCGATAGCTTTTGTTGTCATGAAGTTTGCCGAGTAGTTTTCACAACTCGACACGTACGAGAAATGGCTACCTAAGGCCGTCATAATATCATGAGAAGAGGTTTCAAGTCGGCCGTTCACCAGAAGACCATTGATACTGGTATGAACATGTTTACCAGATATCTTTTTAACCTTCTCCCAGACTTTCGAGACAGGTGTTCGTTGGTTTATGGAGGAGACATAGTGCTGCCAGGTGGCCTTCCGCGCCTGCTTGATAACAAGCCTAGCCTTTGCACGAAGCCGTTTGAAAGATATCATGTTGATCTGCGTTGGGCACCTAGTGAAGAACCTAAGCGCTCTCTTGCGGTCTTTAATGGCTTTGGCACAGGCATCGTTCCACCAGGGAACAGGCGTACGACCCTGCTTCCCGGATGGCAATGGTATGGAACTCTCAGCGGCACGTATTATGATGTTAGTAACGTAGGTGACCTGGGACTGCACATCAGGAAAAACTTTTCCTCCGTCAAAGATAGCAAGTTCTCTGAAGTGGCACCAATCTGCACGCTGGAGTTTCCATTTCCTGTGTCTGGCGTTGTTATTAGCAGGAGTGTTAGTCTCAATGACAATCGGGAAGTGATCGCTCCCGCACAGGTCAGGATACACTCTCCAATCAAAATCAAGAGAGACTGATGGAGAGCAAACCGTCAGGTCAATCATAGAAGTGGACCCGCTGGCAACACTGAGGTGAGTGGCAGATCCATCATTCAGGAGAGTAAGGTCATTGGTGTCCAGAAAGCCCTCAATCACTCCACCTCTAGCGTCATTTGCCACACTTCCCCACAGGACGTTGTGGGCATTGAAGTCCCCCGTGATTATGATCGGGGCTGGCAGTTGCGCTAGAAGGTGGTCCAAGTCTCGCATATGCACTCTATCAGCAGGTGGAAGGTAGAGGTTGCAGATAGTTCGAGGGCTAGGGAAATGCACTCTGACAGCCACTGCCTGCAGAGGCGTCCGAAGCGGTATTTCCTCTGAGTAGCAGCTGTCATGGATCGCTATAACAACACCTCCACTAGCCCTCTCATATAAGATCTTGTCCTTGCGGTAGATGACGTAAGATCTTAGCTTGGGTTTATCGGTGAGTTTCAATCTGGACTCCTGAATACAAATACACTTTGGTGTCAGATCGTGTATCAGGAGCTTGATCTCTTCCAAATGGCAAAACATTCCATTGCAATTCCATTGCAATATCTCTGTTACTGCCATTTTGGTCACTTATCACCTCGTCCACCTCCACTTCCACTTCCTCCCCCGTCTCCTATTCCGTTCCTGTTCCAAACTATGGCTTTCTTCGATTTGGAGACCGTTTGAAAAGCCGGGCTCTGTTCTGAGCAGTCCACAGATAACGTGGAGTTTGAGCGTTTGCTCGACGGAACAACACCTTTCGTTGCAGTGACTTCCGTTGGTTTGGTCGTCACTGACGGTCCAGTTGGTGTGGACCTTGATGTAGCTGCTTGCGAATCCTTACTGACAATCATGTTCAAGATACTTTGTTGTAATTCTGTGATTAGTTTGTTCTGGCTGAGTATGGTTGATTGAAATTGCTGAGCTTGGTCTGCCAATTGCTTTCTCAGAGCTGTCATCTCCTGGGCCTGACAGATTAAAATCTCTTTCATGTCCAGGAACTGGGAATTTGAAGAAGCCTGAGTCAGTTGTTGATTCTGGTTCAGTATCATCTTCTGCTGATCGTCAATAATGGCCTGTAGTCTGGTGACTTCAGCAGGTGCAGCTTGTCTCGTGACTTGACTGAATGTTTTGGACGACGTCTCGGGGTACAGCTCAGCATAAAGCTGGCGGGCCTCACCAATTGACACATTTCTAGATGTCTTCAGTTCTTCGATTTTTTTTTTCTTTTTTGAATCGAGGACAGTCACGAGACCACGCGGGATATTCACCGCTGCAGTTGACGCACTTGACCTTGCTGGTACAAACTTCCGGTTTATGTCCCTCTGACCCACATTTACCGCAAACCTCACAATCTTTGCAATTCGCGCTTGAATGGTTGAATTTGTGACATTTAAAGCAGCGAAGTGGGTTTGGGACATGGGGTCGAACGGGTATTGACATATAACCGACCAAGATGTTAGTTGGCGGTGTTGGCGCAGAGAATGTAACGATAAGCAGAGCTGTTTTTTGCATCGTGTTATTTTTACGGCTTACAACTCTGAAAACATCAGTCACATTCTGGGAAGCAAGTTCGTTTTTGATCTCATCCTCTGGAACGTTAAGGAGGTCGTGGCAGAACACGACACCTTTACAAGAGTTGAGTGACTTGTGTGGCAATACATTGACGTAAGCAGTACCGAAAACAGTTGTACCGAGAAGAAGCTTTGATTGATTGCAACTCGCAGTCTCAATCAGCAGCGTGCCATTTCTTAATCGCTTTATCTGTCTGACATCTCCTGCAAGTTTCAAAAGGTCCTTGGAAATTTTGAAAATAGACATATCTGTGAAAGATTTATCACCTTTCACAGACATTATCAGAAAACGTGGCTGTGTAGCTTTCGGGACAAGATCTTTGGCGGGGATTAAATCCTCCATCAAGTTTCTTGGCCGTTTCTTGCTCTGTTCTGTGGTTATTGGGGGGAATTGACAATCGGAGGACTCCATAGACTGGTTTGGGGACAACCTACAACAATTACTCGGATCAAAGGACTCAACTAACCCATGTCGGTTCTACCGCATAGGGCCTTGTAAACACAACCAGGTCTAGGTCCTGCAGCTGCTAGACCTGATCAACAACACTGCAGGACAAAGAGCAAGTTATGACTTCCTAAGCAGCAAGTGGCGTGCAGGAAAGTGCCAATTTTACGTCCGGGCGCACATAGACGCAATTGACCTTTTCACTGAGTATTCGGAATCGTTATTGTCATACAAGACCTCATACCCAGCTATTGCAGCCAACGCAATCCATGTACGAGCCCAAGTGCAATAAAAGCCGATAGCATACCAATCAAGTCCTGAACATTGCTGGTGTCGTCAACATTTGTGGGCGGTTTGAGCACACAAAGTGAGCTGGCAGAAAGAGGAAAGTAAGAGAAGTTCATAGAAAAGAAGGTGACAGATGACGAAAGAAGTTAGAAGGGTAAAAATAATGCTCAGCGCTCACTCCACGTACTCCGGTCACCTAACGGCACCCACTCGACCGAGACGGTCCGAACTTGGTCTGGACCCTCACTCCAGACCTTATCGCCATGGGTGACCCTGCTGGGAGCAAATGAATTGCTCCCAACGATAGCTCTGGAGATCACGGGGCCACACAAGCCCCCACACCACGTCAAGGTGTCCGGATCCTTTGAGGGGGGACAGAAATACTATCCAAGCATAAATTCCACTAATGCGGCTAACGCAAATAACTAACAATGAATAATTAACAGAGATTTCATTCACCACTGATGTATATTTTTCGATTTAAGAAATGTGTGAAATTAATGCAATTTCTATACCTACATCTATTCTCTGTTCCTTCTATGACTACCAATAACGTAACGGGATAAGCAACATGGCGTAAGTTATATACTTTCAACATTGGACGTCTTCTCACCATGATGGAAGCAAAAAATGTGACGCTCTGAAGTGTACATTTTTGAGATTCGCATTTTCAAATCAAAACGTACACATTCAGCTCGTATTTCAATGTAAAGTACATAATTGAGTACTTGCATTGTTTCTGTTCTTTCTCGCAGATGTCAAGTATTTAATGCAGTTATCAATTGGTAAATGTGGCAGTATGGCTCTTGACTAGGGGTCCAATGCTTTTACACACGTATTTAAAATTTAGATTGGCTAATTCAAATGAAATGTATTCCAACGTAGCTTGATACAATTGGGAAGAGCTGGATTCACAGAGTGCATTACACTTATTACTTTTATGAATCAATATATAATACTACCAGTAGATTGAGTATGACGGCATCCCTTTGATTCCCGCATGGTGCGAAAGGAAATGATCAAGTTGCTTATCCCGTCACGTTATTGGTAGTCATAGGTTCCTTCTACCATTCTTCCTCGTATTATAGTTGTCTACAACAAATCAAGTATGGACACAGTATTTAGAAGAACTTTATTTATAAAAAGAAAGAATATCATACTTTAGGACTCGTATTTACATTTGATGATTTTATTATAACATTACTGATATGAAAAAGCTTGCTATGTATGTCTCAAGAATAATGTAGACTACACTAGATTAATAGGCAACGATCCTACAATACTCCGTAGTCAAACTTAGGCTAGCTGACCTAGTATATGGAGAGTAATCTTCAATACCTGGATCTTCACTATCCCGAACCTAGCCGTACCAAACTGACTGTCAATAAGGTTGATTGCAAATTCATGATGAAATAATATATAATGAGAGTCTCATGATTAATGTATCATATCAATAAGCAATGATCCTACAGTCGAATTCAGGCCTAAGAAGAATAGCCCTGGAAACCTAGAACTCATTTTCCCGGAGAACTTAGCCGTAGCAAACTGACTGTCAATAAGGTAGAGGTGCAGTAAATGATTGAAAAACATATAATAAAAGTCTCTTAAGCAATATAGACTCATCTAATTGATAAGCAAAGATCCTACAGTCAAATTTAGGCCTAGGAAGAGTAGCCCTGGAAACCTAGATCTCATTTTCCCTTTGAGAACCTGGGTCTATAGCTGTAGCAAACTGACTGTCAATAAGGTTGAGGCCCAATAAAAGATTAAAAAACATATACAATAAAGTATATGAGCGATATAGACTCATCTAATTGATGAGTAAAGACCTCACAGTAACCTACAGTCGAATTTAGGCCTAGAAAGAGTAGCCCTAGAAACCTAGAGCTCATTTTCCCTATGAGAACCCACTTTACCGAACTGACTGTCAATAAGGTTGAGGGCCGAATACAAGATTAAAAAGTCGACCACGAAGCTCGTAAAATTAATGTAATATCAACCGATAAATAACCAAAGATACTGCTATATCCTAGAATCATATTCGACCCTAGAAACCCATAAATAGCAAAGCCTAAGGCCTAGGCAGCTACAGGCCCTAGACAGAGACGATGCCTAGTAATGGCGAGATGGTTTACGGCATTTTAAACTTCTTAATTAGGCATATTATGGTACTTAAATGTTGAAATAAATGGGCAATATAGATTAGTTACTGTTTATAGTATCACTTCATGTTAATTTTAGATCACATACACGTCGAATTATCGTTTTAATGATGATTTACTAAGACAATGCGCAAACTGACTGTCAGCAGAACCTAGGCTGCGTACATCTGCTGACAGTTGGACTGTCATAAGCATGAAGTGCTACAGGAAGTTGGTTGTCAGTAGCACCGTTGGCTTCTTACAGCTCAGCTGTCAGCAGACTCGGCCATATTTTATACGTCCAATTCGTGTTGACAAGTTATTGTACATCTATTTTAATGTGGATTATTCATAAAGGCTATACTTATGTCTATAAGTGACTGAAAAATTCAATACATTTCGTTCTCCGCTTTTTGACAATGTATCATTCTGATAGATATTTAAAAATAATGATAATACCCATATATTACCAGATCTATATGTTTTTATCAAGTAGAATTAACATGTTTTCTAACACGTTTTCTATTGTCTAAAGTAAAACGTTATGTCTAATGCAAGCAGGTCCAAAGTCACCTGATTTTTATGAAAGAAAATTCATTAAACACATTATAGACAATTTAAAAATACATACTTCAAGATTGTACTACATTTGTATACGTGCTTTACCTTCGCCTTTGATTTGCAGCCAACAGTTTATCCAAGAACCTGCAATTTCTTTCACAGTTCATCTT